>JAHHZJ010002682.1:0-43544 GCA_021437245.1 Aegilops speltoides | reverse complement strand
TTGTTAATGTCCGGCTGTAGATAACTTGACACTTGATCCTCAACTAAAAATGCATCAACCGCGCAGGTAGTCGTGATGGTCCCTTCGGCGGAGTCCGGAAGTGAACACGGTTTCGTGTTATGTTTGACGAAGTAGGTGTTCGTGATCACCTCTTGATCATTGCTAGCTTCACGACCATTCCGCTTTGCTCTCTTCTTCGCTTATTTGCGGATGTTAGCCATCATATATGCTTAGTCGCTGCTGCAACCTCACCACTTTACCCCTTCCTTTCCCATTAAGCTTTGCTAGTCTTGATACCCATGGTAATGGGATTGTCGAGTCCTCGTGGGCCCATGGACATTACTACACCAACAACAGTTGCAGGTACAAAGTTATGCGATGATCTTGACGCGAGAGCGATGCTTGCTTGTTTTGAGTTCTTTCTTCCGCTTCTTCTTCGATCAGGGATAGGTTCTTGGTCGGCAGCCCGGGCTAAAGTGTGGTGGATGTCGCTTGAGTTTCTGTTTGTGTTTCATCCAGTAGTCGGATGTTGATCTTATGTATGATGTATTGTTGTATTCATGTGGCATTGTATGCCTTATGTATGTATCCCCATCTATTATGTATTGTTGATGTAATGATATCCACCTTGCAAAAGCGCTTTCAATATGGGTCTATCCTTGGTGGGACCTTCGAGTTCCTTTTGGATAGGGTCGCATATTGGCGCCGATAAGTTGGTATCTGAGCCTCGACCGAACCCTAGAGCCCCCTTGATTGATCGCTTGTGCGTTTGTTGAGTCTAGAAGAAAACTTTTTCGGAGTCTAGTTATATCGGAGAGTAGGAATTCTTACTCCTCTCGCCCTTCGCCGCCTCGGTGAGGAATCTTGACGAGGTGTTTTGAACTACCTCTTCCCCTTCAAATTTGTTCTTTAGAATCACGCAGTTTGGTTTTCCGATCGTTGTTTCTCAGCTCTTTTCATCCGGCATTTTCGCAAGTTGACTCGAGCCTCTTCATCGTTGTCAAGTTCAATCCTCAGCTTGTTTTCTTTTCCCCCCACCTACCACCCCTTTTCATCTCTCGGAACCGAGTCCGTAATCGAGTATCCATCCTACTCGGTGAAGTCTTTCCTTTCTTTCTCAATGATTTCAATCGGTGTTTTTCTCTTCAAGATATTCGCCGGTTTCCCTTCCAGCACTACCTTTTGTTTTTCCCGCCTCCCACCCTCTTTCTTCCTCGAGCCCGAGTCTCTTTCGAGCATCAATTTCATTCTGACGGAGTCTCTTCATCCTTCCCTTAATTATCTCAACCGTGAATTCTCGCTTTGTTCTATTCTTCATCGCTTTTTCTTCTCCGATGGATTCAATTCAAGTATTTCGTGTTGATCGATTTCTTCCTCGCTCAACAAGTTTTCCCCTTGCTCGCTCGGGCCTCGCCAGCTTTAACCTTCCGGAGTGTTCAAGACATCTCAACAGATTCGCCTCAGGTTCAAATTAATTCAAGGTTGTCACCTCATCAAAATATTTCAATTGTTCGGTGCATCATCTATCTATTCAACATCCTTTCCAAGCGGTTTTCTTTTAGTGGGCCCTAACCCACGTGTCTTTTCCTGTGATCTTACCCGACTCTTCTAATTCTCCCGGAGTTATTCTCAAATTCTTTTCAAGTGTGATGTAAGAATGGATCCCATCATTCACATACCTTCTCCAAGATCGCTTTCAAATTCTTTTTCATTATTGGTTTAACTCTCTTCGCTTTTTCATTCTCCTGAGTATCTCAAGAATTTTGGTGGTATTTCTCGTCGACATTTGTAGACCAAGAAGAGCTTTTCCTCCTAATCTTGTCCATTCTCCCAGTAGATTCGTGGTTCTAGCTTTCGTTATCCTCTCAAATTATTCCATTTGTCGATATTCTCCCTTACCCATCCGAGTGTGTCAGAGTTGTTTTTCCATTTCTTTCACCGGAGGCCATCATTCCGCTTATCGTTTCTATTTACCTCGTGCTTCGCTCAAGTGTTCGTTAATCACTTCGAGTTCTTCCTGTTTTTGGCATCTAAATTCTCTAGCATATTTGTCTTCTAATTCTTCCCGGTGATTCATTCTCTTTCATCAGTCATTTTGAATTCTAAATCTGGTCTGCTCAAGATTCTTTTCCTTGTTTATCATATTAATTCATTCGTTTTTTCCAATCCTACCGTGGTTCATGAAGACTTTCTCAAGTTTTATGCCATATTTCCTTTCTTTAATTCTTTTGCAAGAAGAATAAGTAGTATGCAAAACCCATTGCTTGTCATAAATTTAATTTGATGAAGGATAAGCATACAATAAATCTTATTCTTATTTCATCCAAGTGAGTAATCCTTCCTTTAGAGTTTGTTCTTGATGAATAAATTCTAGTTCCAAGTGTTTTCATCTTTTCATTTCCGAGTTCAAATTTTCTCGGTCATTTCGGCGGAACCTCCATCTATGTCATCGCAAGGCTCATCTTATTCTTTCATCCTTTATTTTATCTCATCATCCTTTTGTTACCGGAGTTCTTCATGGTGGTTCTTCATGATTTAATTCATTCCTCAAGTGTTCATCAAGATTCTTATCAAGGAGCTCAAGCATCTTTCCTTCTTGCTTTTCAAGTGCAATTAATTCTCCGTGATTTCTTTTGAAGTGTTGCATTTCTTCGCTCTTCTCAGATATTCAACTCCATTCTAACCTTACTTCTAAAGATGCTTTCAATTTCATTCGTGGCACAAGTTGTCATTTTCTTCCCTGCTCTTTTCATTCAACTCTTTCAATTCTTTCCGGAGGTTGTGTGTCATGTCTTCATCAAGTATCATTCCATCCTCTCAAGTTCGCTCTAATCCTCCCATTTTCAGCCGGAGTGCTACCTCGAATCCTTTCAGTTTTATTTGTTTCTTTTCATTCTAACCACCTCGTTAGAACGAGTGGTCTCATAGTCTATCTCGATTCTCGTGAGCTTCGATTCTCTTCATTCTCCTTGTTCCTTTCTTCTTCTCGAAAGTGCTATCGATTCTTTGATTCTTTTCTTCAGTTCTTGTTTCACCTCATCCCTTTTCCCTTCCATCTCGGTCCTAAGATCTCGGATGAGATCTCTTGTTAGTGGAGGAGTGTTGTAACGCCTCGGATTCGACGCGCCTGTGTCTTCCAGTTATTATTCGCCATTTGCCATGTCATTTGCTTGTGTGTGTGCACTTTGCCATGTCATCATATGCATTTCATATCATGTCATCATGTGCATCTCATTGTGCATACGTGTTTGTTTCTTGCATCCGAGCATTTTCCCGTTGTCCGTTTCTTTTGCAATCCGCACTCCTATGTCCTCCGGCTGCTCCTTTCGCCTCTCGCAGTGAGCGGGTGTTAAACGTTCCTAATGACCCGAGGTTTGCTGCTGCCTTGGTATACCACCGTAGACCGCTGCAAGTTTTCGGCCATTTGAGGTCGTTTGATACTCCAACGGTTAACCGGTAACCGCAAAAGCCTCTTTGTGTGCAGCCCAACACCCTTCCAAAGTGGCCCAAAACCCACCTAACTCCTCCATGCTCGGTCGCTCGATCACGATCAAGTGGGCGAAAACCGCCTCCTCATTTGGACTCTCCTAGCTCCTCTACCTATATATATGTGTCCCTTCCTCCATTTTCATGGATGAATCCACCCTAAACCTAGCCTCCACCTACTCTCCGCCACGGACATGTCCGCTTTCTCACGGACACACCGCGGCCACCGCAGCCACTCCCGAGCCACACCTGTCCTCGCCACCTCACCGCCACCATGGTCCCGGCCAGCCCATCACGGGCTCGCTGAAACCAAACCCACACCAGAGTCTGCAGAGGGCTCGGTGTTCTAGCGCCACGCCTCGCCCCTCATGCCTGGCCGCTGTCAGCCAGGCTGGGACCTGCCTGCCCATCCGCCTCTGCCGGAGCCCCTGCCGGACCCCGCCTCCGCTGCCCTGTGTCACCGCCAGACCCCGCCCTCCTTCTTCCCCTCCTCTCCTCCTCACTGCCCTCATCCTCTCTCCGCAGCGTCTCACGCCGCTGGAGCCCCACGCCGCTGTCCTGGTCCGACTCGGCCAGATCCGGCTCTGCCGCTGCCGGACCCGCCTCCCTTGTCGCTTCCTGCTTTTCTCCGCCACCTCCGCTGAAGCTCCCTCACAAGCGTGCTGGCTATTGGCCGATCGAGAGGAGCCCGATCCGCCTTACCGGCTGACTGCCAGTGGCTGCCTGGCATTGCCCATCTCCAAGCCAGCTCCAAATACCGCCTGCTTCCTCTTCTGGGCCGAGCCCAGGGTGAGCAACCCCTCTATTCCCGCCTCGTCACGCTCTTAGTTATTTTATGCTACATGTTTTTTTTCATGAAATTTGACTAAGTCCCCGATTTATTTTGACATTATCATGCCATGTTTATCATGCCGTGATCTCTCAGATCCATAGGTCCGCTTGCGCGTGCAATATGTAATATTGTTCGCCTCGACGAGTACTTCATTTAATTCCATTGCATCATTTTCATTTGAGCTCATCTTGATGCCAAATGCGTGCTGAAGAGTGCATGTTGATGTTAATCACGAAACTGCTATAACATGCTCATTTGTCATTTTTGCCATGTTTGATGTGTGCATCCTATGAGGTTGATGTCTACATGTGTTTTGATCTATGCTATGCCATCTTTCCAGGTGCCAACCATGTATTTTTCTGAGTTGTGCTGAGTGTATCAAGCTTGCTAAGTAGGGTAGTTGTTGTTGCTGTTGTATTGCATTCATTTTCATATTTTGTTGCTATGTAAACATGCTTATACTAATCATTCTATGCATAATCTTTTAGATGTTCTATAAACATGTTTTGATCTACATGTTATGCACTATCCATCCATGCCCCTGGTTGCATTTATAGCTTGCTGTTTAGATTGTTCATATCTTGCTCCAAAGTTGCTTGATAATGTTGCTATCACTGCTAACATTAACTTCAATGTTTCCATGATTGTTTTCTAGTGATCCATGCACCCTATGAACTTGTTCTTGCCATGCTTAGCTTCACAAACATGTCTTCTTACTGTTGGTTGCCTTGTCATGCCATGTATTGCTCGGTGGTGAGTGGTTCAAGCTCACCAACATGCCTACTTATTGTTGTTCCGCCATGTTTGAATCTGTAATATAACTTGCCATGTTTACATGGGTGCCATCATATTTTCAGTCTTTTGGCTCATGGTCGTATAGGGACTTTTGATCTATGCATTTAGTAGTATCATGCCATGCCTTTGTTTGCCATGATAAGTTCCTGTAATATGTTGTTTGCTTGCTCTAAACATTGCAACTGATGTTATTTCTTGCTAAAGTCTGAAACTGTTATTATTTGCAATCTTACCATGTATTTTGGAGCATGTTCTAGTGATTTCTGGAGATAGCTCAGTGTTCATGTTTTGTTATGCTTTACCTGTACTTCATGCCCATGCCTTTTGTTATTATGTTGGGGTGCTGTAGCTTATTGTTTTGATGCTTGCAAGATGCCTAGTTGCTGTTATGGATAGATTGTTGCTATGACTTGTATAGAGTGTATGTGTGAACCATTGTCTGCTTTTGAGTGTGATCTATATAGAACTTGCTTGTTTTTTCATGTTGTTTCATATTATCATGTTGCATCCTTGTTTTGGGGTGTTTTGCTTGATGTTTGGGTGCATTTTGCATCAATGCCATGTTTAACTTGTTTTGCTCATATCTTCTAGGCCGAGTTCAATCTAATGAACTTTATATGTAACTTGACTAGAATTTCGTGTAGATCCTCTTGGTGATCTTTAACTTGCTGTTTAACCACTTGAACGTAATGTTTATTCAGTTCTGGACCCATTTCGAAATTTGCATATGAGGACTTACCGGAATTGTTATATGTTGTTCCCGGCCTCATTTAAACTTGCCTTGATGTGTTGTTCTTGTTTGCATCATCTCTTGCCATGAGTAGCTCCATGTAGCTTTGTCATGCATCATGCTTGTTATGCATCATGCCTTGTCTATGTGTGGTGTGTTCACCATGTTGTGTGCTTCTTCTCGATAGTTCTCGCTTCTTGCATCGTGAGGATTCGCTCGCTCACGGTGGTTCGCCTTCGTGGCTTCATCTTCTTCATGGACTCGTTTTTCTTCCTTATGGGATTTCGTGCAAGATGATCACTACTCGGACCTCACTACTATCATTGCTATGCTAGTTGCTCCGTCTATTGCTATGCTTATGCTACCTATCATTTGCTCTTCAAGCCTCCCAAATTGCCATGAACCTCTAACCTTTGACACCATTCCTAGAAAACCATTGCTTGGTTATGTTACCGCTTTGCTCAGCTCCCTCTTATAGCTATGTTAGCTGCAGAAGTTGAAGATTTCTCCTTGGTGGACAGGGTTTTGTTGGGATATCACAATATCTCTTATATTATTAATGCATCTATATACTTGGTAAAGGGTGGAAGGCTCGGCCTTATGCCCGGTGTTTTGTTCCACTCTTGCCGCTTAGTTTCTCATCATACCGTGTTATGTTCCTGGATTTTGCGCTCCTAACGCTCGGGTGATTTATGGGACCCCCTCGACAGTCATTTTGAATAAAACTTGTCCAAAGAAGGCCCAAGCTTGGTTTTACCATTTGCCTCACCACCACCTACCTTTCCCTTAGGAGTAATTAACCCAGGGTCATCTTTATTTTAGCCCCCGGCCAATGCTTGTCTAAGTGTTGGTCCGAACTGAGCAATTCGCTGGGCCACCTCGGGGTCAAGTCTGGTTTTACTTGTAGCTTGACTTATCCGGTGTGCCTCGAGAACGAGATATGTGCAGCTCCTATCGGGATTGTTTTGGCGATCGGGCGGTTTCTTTGCTGGTCTTGTTTTACCATTGTCGAAATGTCTTGTAAACCGGGATTCCGAGATCGATCGGGTCTTCCGGAGAAGGTCTATTCTTCGTTGATCGCGAGAGCTTGTCATGGGCTGTTGGGACACCCCCGCAGGGTATAAACTTTCGAGAGCCGTGGCCCGCGGTTATGTGGCAGATGGGAATTTGTTAATGTCCGGTTGTAGATAACTTGACACTTGATCCGAATTAAAACGCATCAACCGCGGTGTAGCCGTGATGGTCCCTTCTCGCGGAGTCCGGAAGTGAACACGGTTTTGGGTTATGTTTGACGAAGTAGGTGTTCAGGATCACCTCTTGATCATTGATAGCTTCACGACTGCCCGCTTTGCTCTCTTCTCGCTTCTTATTTGCATGATGTTAGCCATCATATATGCTTAGTCGCTGCTGCAACCTCACCACTTTACCCCTTCCTTTCCCATTAAGCTTTGCTAGTCTTGATACCCATGGTAATGGGATTGCCGAGTCCCGTGGTTTCATGTGATTATTACACCAACAGTTGCCAGGTGTACAGGTTATGCGATGATCTGACGCGAGAGCGATGCTTGCTTGTTTTGAGTTCTTCTTCCGCTTCTTCTTCGATCGGGATAGGTTCCGTGTTGGCAGCCTGGCCTAGCAGTGGGTGGATGTCGCTTGAGTTTCTGTTTGTGTTTCATCCGTAGTCGGATGTTGATCTTATGTATGATGTATTGTTGTATTCATGTGGCATTGTATGCCTTATGTATGTATCCCCATCTATTATGTATTGTTGATGTAATGATACCCACCTTGCAAAAGCGCTTCAATATGCGGTCTATCCTCAGGGACCTTCGAGTTCCTTTTGGATAGGGTCGCATATTGGGCGGATAGCCCACGCCCCTCGCCATCAGTCGATTGAAGCCTAAACTTCACGGCCAACATCCGTGAGAGACTTGATCTTCGACGGATTCGAGCCACGTACCGAAGCGTGTTGCAATCACACGATGGGCATGATTTAGCTCGCGAACGGATCTGTGCTCGAGGCCGCATACATGAGTCCGCCTAACCCATAGTTTGGAGCAGATCAAGGCAGATCGAGGACAGTGGTCGACACCGCCGGGGCTGCGACTTCAACGCAAGGAGTAGAGCCAACATCGACATTGTCCCTTTATAAAGCTCGATGACTCGAGGCGCCGACTCTTTGCGGACCAAACCTCAAGGCCGCGCTAATCGAATCCGATTATGCCGATCATGGAGTTCACCGCAGGACATCTTTCAAAGACTCACCCTTTGGCGACATCCTAAATTCGCAAAGCATCTCTCGTTATCGAGAGCCTCGCCGACTGCGGTCAGATGGTTGGGATGCGATGACGAAGAAATTCAAAACCCACCCACCACCCACTTTGTAGCCACCGCCGATTTATCTAACCGACATGTTAGACTACGACCAAGACATCGACGGTATGGACGATGACGCCGAGACGATCAAGAACCAAGCTTACATGACACCGGAAGACCACCACATTTATTATATACATGGTGGACACCCCAAAGGATGGGGACGGCAAAGAAGCAGCCGGAGGCAGATTCTTCTAAGAAACAGCCTGTTGCCGACGCCACAGCGCGGCCATTTAAATCCCGCCACAAGAATAATGGAGATTCCGCACCGAGATAATAACACCCTAGAGAGTGCCAAGACAACCCCTCCAACAAGATTCAGCACAAGAGGATCGGGAAGCCAGCCTCGAGAGAGAGCGGCAGATGAGGAGGATGACAACTACATGCCTCCTCCGAGACGAGGCAAGCATCAATGATGACGAATCTCGTCAGCCAGAGGATCCCGTTTAACAAGAGCCGCTTTAAACGCAGGTTTATCGCCACCAAATAGCCTAAAGAAAAAGCAGCAACAAGCTTCAAGTCGATCAAGACCCATCGGGCCGACAGATGGACCGAGGTCCTCGCGTCAAGAGTATGAACTCAACGCCCTCCAAGAGCTACCTAAAACGCAAGTTGCTCCCCGACTAGAGGAGGAAGCATACATACCTTCATCACCAGCGCACATCACGGCAGATCGACCACCCTCGTGGTCGCTGACAGAGGCATCTAGGCCTCCATCAAGACCGCATCTCCCAAGACCGCCGAAGAGTACGAAGCCACGAGGGAATGCGCCTGACTTGCGGATATATTGAGGACAAGGCAAGACAATCCAGATCTATCTACGGATCACGTGGGCGCCCCACCATCCATGACAACTACCGCTGCGTACGGATACAACAACTCCGCCGGGCCTAACACAAAGCAGCATAACGCCTCTTTGAGCTACGCCGTGATATTGCTCAATACGAGGCGCCAAGACACCCACTATGCTTCACGATGAAGTAATGGATCATCAAACCTCAAGGGTTTAAACCCGTGAACATTGAATCCTACGATGGCACAACAGACCCCGCGGTTTGGATCAAGATTATCTCCTTCACATCCACATGGCCCGCGACGACGATCTCCACGCCATCAAGTATCTCCCACTCGCTTAAAGGACCATCTCGGCATTGGCTTAACAGCTTGCTCGCAGAGTCAATTGGGTGTTGAGGACCCGAAGCCAGATTCTCGACAACTTCCAGGCACATATGTGCGGCCACCGCACGCCGATGACCTAAGCCACATAATTCAGCAGCTAGATGAATCGCCGCGACGCTCCGACACGGTTCTTAACAAAGAAAATCAAATCGCCGACCGTCCGGATGCAGAGGCCCTCAGCAGCCTTCAAACATAACATCCGCGACGAGTGGTCGGCCCGCACCTAGGACAGGAAAAGCCGAAATCCATGGCAGCCCTCACATCACTCATGACCCGCTTCAGCGGGAGAGGACAACCATTAGCTCAAGCAAGAATAACCTCAAAGAAAATGCCGGGCAGTCCGGATACTAAGGACCACAACGGCAGGACGCGGCCGAACAAAAACAAACGCCGTTAACGGCGAGCAATAATGAGGATACGGCAGTCAACGCCGGATTCAGAGGCTCTAAACCCGGTCAATGGAAGAAGCCATTCAAAAGAACTACTCCGGTCCATCCAATTTGGACCAATATCGACCGCTTGCCATGACATACATGGCACTTCAAAAGCCAGCTAATCACACCAACAGAGATTATTGGGTATTCAAGCAGGCAAGTTAATTCGTCAAACAATGACAAGGGCTGCACATGACGACGAGGAGGAGACCCGCCACCAACAAGATGTAAGGAGTATTTCTCACAAGTGTGGACGGTAAACATGATATACGCAACCCATATACCCAAGAGGGAGCGGAAGCGCACTTAGGGACGATATGCGATGGAGCCAGCCTCCCAAAGTTCAATCCATGGTCCTCTCGCCCGATCACTTTCGATCAAGGGACCACCCTACCAAGATCCGCTTATGGTGGATTCGCCGCATTGGTCTTAGACCCAATCGCCGATGGATTTCACCTCACTAGAGTCCCGATGGACGGCGGCAAAGAAGCTAAACCTGCTTTATCAGATACAAAGGCCCAAGATGGGCATAGACCCCTCAAGGATTAAACCTACAAAGACGACCTTTAAAGGTGTCATACCAGGTGTTGAGGCCAATTGTACAGCTCACCACACCGAAGTGGTCTTCGGATCCCTCGGATAATTCTCCAAGCGAGGAGTTAATCTTCGACATAGTCCCGCTCCGAAGGGCTATCACGCCTTGCCGAATTTAACCGCTTAAAGTTCAACGCGTGTCCGCGATTATGCATACCTTAAGCTCAAGATGCCATGCCCTCGTGAGTAATCATGGTCAACGGAAATATCAACTCCCCTCCGAACGGAGGAACACACAACGCTCTCGCAATGTAATACAAAGCAGCCTTTTAAGGCATTTTCGAGTCCGCCGTTAACCACCTACATACCAAACGCGCCCGGAGTAACATCAATCAAGACCACCTGGCACATCCCGAGCATGCGAGAGTAATGCGGACCTCAACCCCAAAGACTTGCATGATTGCAAGATCAGCTCTTTCAGCACATCATTACGCCTAGAGATACCATGGGCATAGGGGAGGGCACGACCACGCATAGGCCTAGAGTGCGGCTTAACCACACAGTGGGCTCCCAAGTGTGCACTCTTTTCTTCTTCCTCTTTTTTATTATTTTTTCACAGACTCTGCTCACTAGAGGCCCTATCCGGCAAGAGATCCGCCAACTCACGATGCAACAGCTGTGGAGGGACACATGCTACGCATTACCTAACATTCAGTGTGGTCTCCATTACGAGCATTAAATTTGTTAAATACACCATTCCACAGCCTACCCCTCGAGGGAGACACTTCTAATAGTCTAGCCCTTGCTTACTCAAGACTATTTGTATCGCTCGCACTCATGGCAGTAATCTCTTGAATAAACAATGCATCACTTTTTGTTTATAATTGCATTACCTTTTTCCATATATGTTTATTCTGACATCTTGCACCTGCATAATTTTGGTACGGCCAATACACTAGGGGCTTATGTTTCCCGTGATTATGGTGTGATAAGTCCTAACACTTTCACAAGTGCGGCACCCCAAACTTATAGCATTATATGCATCGGTCCAATCATGTCTTGGGTCAAGAGTTGGGTCGCCCCGCCCCATGTTCTGGTACCTTATGTTCCGCTCTATCGCTAAGTTAGCACTGGAGAACCATCGCGATTGCGCCCTGCTGAGCTGGGCGAGCCAAGTGGAGAAAGCTAAACTCGATCGCTGCGATAAGGCGAGAGACTGGTCGCTGTTCAAGAGGTCTTTTCGAGTCCCTAAAGACTTATGCCGCTTCGAGCGAAGAACCGGGCTGTGTCCGCCCAGCGTGATATCGCCTTTAACTCGGTCTTCCGAATACTAGGGGCTTTACCAAATTTAAAATTATAGAATTCTATGGATAAGGGAGAGTGTTCAAGCATTATAAGTCCGTTGCCTTTGTTCACAGTGTTGAGCGCCCCTAGATGGACCCAAAATGGGAACAAGAGTGCTCAAGTTTATCCTGAACACCCAAAGACTGGTGGCATGGGGTCTGGGCCGACGACTTGCCATCTCTCGATTTTATAAACGGCCACAACGTATGTAATATTTAAATCAACAAGTTGCTTAGCGATATGAACAAAGTTTTCAAAGGCACAGTGATAACACATTGCGAAGTTTACTCAATAATTACATCTCTGGGCACCGAGGAGTCCGGACTAGGGGTGTCCGATAATGGACCATCATCATCGGCCGGACTCCAAGACTATGAAGATACAAGATTGAAGACTTCTGCCCCGTGTCCGGATGGGACTTTCTTGGCGTGGAAGGCAAGCTTACGCGACACGGATATGTAGATCTCTACCATTGTAACCGACTAAGGTAACCCTAGCCCTCTCCGGTCTATATAAACCAGAGGGTTTTAGTCCCAGAGGACAACAACCATTACAACAATCATACCATAGGCTAGCTTCTAGGGTTTAGCCTCCTGATCTCAGAGTAGATCCACTCTTGTACTACCCATATCATCAATATCAATCAAGCAGGAGTAGGGTTTTACCTCCATCGAAAGGGCCCCAACTCGGTAAAAACATCGTCCCTTGTCTCCTGTTACCATCCGCTTAGACGCACGCTTCGGGACCCCTACCCGAGATTCGCCGTTTTGGCACCGACATTGGTGCTTTCATTGAGAGTTCCTCCGCCGCCACCGATAGGAAGGATGCCTCTTCCCGCCTTTCAAGGACGGTATATTCGCCAGGAGCCTTGGTCACGCCAAACTATCCGCTAGGTGGTTTTCTTATGACCGCCTCGACACCGCTTCGACAATGACCTCTCGTGTCAGCAAAGCAATCTTCACGCCACTCGAATTCGCCGAGCGGTTGATCCATAGAGCTCTCGTCCAGAACGAAGCTCTTGGATCGCTGGCCGCCTCGGGAGTCGCCATGCACTCACAATCGATTGGGCTTAAAACCGATCCGAGAGATTAACTCTCCTAGGTCACCCACCATGTTGCAGCAGTAGAGGAACAATGCGGCGATTCTTCTCCTCGATTGAAAACTAGTCATGTCCGGCTCCTCAACCCTCCATGCCGGATTCCGCATGGAGGGGCGACTTCGATCAAACACTCAACCTAAAGTCGCATCGGACCGACTCATTTGGCAACATCCAGCAATCCAAGCTTCCAATTTGAAACTTCTCGCCCTTGAGCCTCGAGATGGGTAGGGTTCCGGACTTAATTCCACCCACCGCCCTGCATATATGCGATCTATCTCTAATCCGCAAGAGCCCGCTAAAACAGACATCATTATCGGGCCAGATTCTCCCTGGTTATGGACAGGACAAAGGACCGCCGAGAGGAGAACGCAATCTCAATTTTTTGCAATAATTGCACGGACAGGGAATCTTGAACGCCACCACCGCCGTGAAAGTTACACGCCACGACCAAGGCCCATAGTACTAAAGTATCGTGGCGATGGAGAGTTTCCGAAAACCGAAAATAAGTTTTGGGACAATCCGCCCAATACAACCCTAGTCCGCAACAAAAGGGTGCATTACACTCGTGCACCAGTACAAAAACAAAAAAAAAGCAAAACCCCATAAAGGGCACAGAACCAGATCGAGGGATGGTTTAGCGGACCCTCGTAAAATTCACAAGACATGAGGGCGCCACCCAACACATAGCCTTCGAGCATGTTGGATATTATGGCAGGTGGCCAAAAGTGGCGAGGAGCTTCTAGCCCCGAAAACCACTCCCCAACAATACCGTACGGTATCAATAGTCTTCGAGACTTTCAGATCAAATAATATGCGAACGAATAATCCGCAGCCTCGCCAAGTCTACCAAGTAGCAACAACAAATCCATGGAGCGACACAACCATCACCTTCAACGCCAACGATTTAACCTAAATTCGAATAGCCGTGAGCACCAACCAGACGGGTACTTAGTCCAATAGTGGACGGCTTTTGACTTACCAAGGTACTCATGGATGGCGGCATCGGATTAAACCTCATCTATGAGGAAACTCTTCAAAAATGGAAATAGATCGAGCCGATTGAGCGAAGCAAAGACAACCTTCAGAGGAATAATCCTTAGCCGAAGCGCTACTGCACCGAAAAATCACACTTGATGTGGTGTTCGCTCGCCGGACAATTACAGTCCAAGAAGTCACGCTCCAAGTGGCCCTGCTCAACAGCGGATATCACGCTATATTAGGACGAGAGGCATTCACAATTTTTCAAGCCGCACCCCATTACGGGTACATGAAGCTCACAATGCCCGCCCGCGGAATAATCACTCGTTAGTGATCCGGATATAGCACTCGCACGGAAAACAAGATACCAGATTAGCCCCGAGGCACTATCCAAGCCCTAGCGGTAAGAACTCACCACGCAGCGCTTCTACGGTGAATAGGACGATGATACTCGATAAGATATCCAAGTCCACCTCCTTTAAACCAGTGGACTAAATAGTAAAATTCCAGTCCATCCAATGGACCCGACAAAGACGGCCCATCGGGCGCAGCTTGAACCCTCGATGTAGACGCCAGATCGCGAGAATTCCTTCGAAAATTGGGACATTACCCGCACCCTTCAGATATGCCGAATCCCACGAGATTGGTAGAACATAGCCTAAATATCCTAAAAGGGTTCAAACCAGTCAAACAAAGCTCTTCGACGATTTTCCAAGCCAAAAGACAGTAATGGAGAAGAACTAGCCAAACTATTGGAAGCCGGATTCATCAGAGACATCAAACATCCGGATTGGCCAGCAAACCCGTAATGGTACCAAAGAAGGACAAACCTGGCGCTATGTGTCGATTTTAAAGACTCAACAAGGCCTGCCTAAAGGATCCCTTCCCTCCCCCAGATCGACCAAATAATCGATGCTACCGTAGGGCACGATTCATTGTGCTTCCGGACGATACTCGACTACCATCAAATCAAGATGGGGAAGCGACCAAGCCGCAACGCATTCATTACTCCATATGGACCATTCTCGCTTCAACACGATGCCCTTCGACTTAAAAACGCCGCAAATATATCATATCGCGCATGATTCGTACATGTCCGCTACCCAGATCGGCAAAACAGTAGAGAGATACGAGACGACGTTGTCGCCAAAACCAAACACGCCGAAACCCTAGTAGACGATTTGAGGCTCACATTCGACAACCTCCGAGCATATGACATCAAGTGAATCCTGAAAATGCGTCATGCATCACCGGAAAGCCCTGGGCTACATTGTATCCGGTAGAGGAATTGAAGAAAACCCAACCAAGATCCGAGCTCACACAGCTAGATATTCCAAAAGACCTCAAACAAATACAAAATTGATCGATGCGTGCATGGTTTTAAGCCGCTTTTATCTCCCATTTGGGAGAAAAGGCATTGCCCTCTATCGCCTCCTCAGCGCATCGAACACTTCGAGGGACGCTGATGCCACCACGGACTCAAGAAATAAAAGCCATATTGGCAACAACCGTCCCCTGCCGCGCCTAACCTAGGCGAACCAATGTTGTTATACATCGCGAAACACATCAAGTTGTAAGCACGGTACTGTCAGAGAACGAGAGACGTATGGGCATAAATTCTCTTCAAAACCAAGGTACTACGATCCACTCGTTAACTCCCCGCAAGTCCCATTACCCGCGACTACCAAAAGATAGCGATGCGGTGTTCATGGCATCCCGAAGTCTACACTACTTTCAAGAGTGTTCGATAACAAGTGGCTTCAAGGCACCCTCAACGACATCATAAACAATGCTGATGCGACGGGCAGTGATTGCAAATGGGCCATTGAGCTCTTACCATTCGATATAACTTACAAAACCTCATGAAGCTATAAAGTCGCAAGTTTTGGCTGACTTTGTCGCTGAGTGGACGGAGGCCAAACTCCCTAAAGAGTACGGGCGATACTCCAATTGATTATGCACTTCGACGGCTCAAAAATGTTGGCCGGATTGGGGTCAAGGCCATATTGACGCCCCTAACCGGGACACAGTCCCAATACGCATTTCAGATAATGTACACAGACTCCAACAACGCAGTCAATACGAGGCCTCATATATGGCCTCCGGATGGCAATTCCATGGGCATTCAACGCCTAGAGGTGCGCTGACTCAAACCTCGCAATATCCCAAGTAAATGGAGACTTTGACCTCAAGGATCCGAAATGGCAGCCTATCGTAACGCTGTCCTCAAAATGTCACTCGGTTCAAGGACTCAATTCCACCACGTAGCCCGGATAATAACCAAGCAGCCGACGATCGCACGCATCGGGCGCAAAACGTGACGCTGTCCCTCCAAACATCTTCCCGAACGGCTTTTGCCATCCGTATTATGGGAAGAGGAGTCCGAAATAACAAACCGGAAGTAGCCGCACTAACCAACACAGAGCAATCTGACTATAATCGCGATTCAGCCGATGAAATAACACCTTCAGCCCACGACATAATGGCAGTAATCGCCTGCGGGATGAGCCATTCCTAGCCTACTTGCTTAAGGGGGAACTTCCCAAGACCAAAATGAGGCCCTGCAGATAGTCCGCGATCTAAAGCCTACATGGTCCATGAGGGAGAACTCTATAAGAAAAGCACAACCGAGTCCTTCAAAGGTGTATTCTCAAGAGGAAGGGCGGCCTTCTGCTGAAATTCATGCCGGACTAGGCGGACACCACGCTCGCAGCTCGGCCCTTGTAGGAAAGGCATTCCAGACAGATTTTATTGGCCGACGTCTGGCAGATGCTCAGACTTAGTCCAAAGATGCGCTGTTGTCGTCGCTCTTGCTAATCGTGCCATATGCCACCCACGCCTCAAAACTATATCCATTACCGGTTGTTCATGTTTTGGGGCTTGATATGGTTGGACCCCTTAAAGGGGGAACCCACAAGCAAAGGTACCTATTGGTCATGGTGGATAAATTCACCAAATGGATAGAGGCCAAGCGTTAAAACGGCAGAGTCCCGACCAGTTGATAGACTTCAGATCCGGTTAGTACACCGCTATGGTGCCCCCACAAAGATCATCACCGATAACGGCACGAACTTCACGGTCCGATTTAGGTTAAATCATGGTGCAAAAATATGGGCATTAAGCTTGATTCCGCCGCCTATCATCCTCAAACCAACGGTCAAGTGGAACGAGCAAACGGTCTAATAATGAGCAGCATCAAACCCGCATAAGTGCGGTCACTTACGGTCTGACACGACTGGGTAGAGGAGTCCCGACCAGACTGGGGCTGTGGACAACACCCAACCGTATTCACCGGATTCACACCATTTTTATGGTATACGGCGCAGGCTAGTTTTGCCTCGCGACATCATTCATGACTCACCTCGAAAGCGCATGTACGAAGAAAGAGAAGCCGAGCTGGATCGGCAGGACAGCTTGGACGATTGAGGAAGAACGCGACGCCGCCAAGGCTTGTTCCAGATTCTATCGCAGCAGCTCAAGATATCAAAGGCAGAAGTACAGCATAGCCAAGACTTACAACGCATGCCAACTAGTTCTACGTCCGGACAAGAAAAAGGACAAACTCAAGCCCAAATGGGAAGGCCCTTCATTATCGATCAAGTCTTGACCGGCGGAGCATACCGTTTATGAAATGCGCGCTTGACAACCGACTCGAGCCGAACCCATGGAATGCAGCCTGCCTCCAAGATTCTATGCCTAGCGCCGACTAAGAGTTCGCCCCTTCCCCCGCCCAAATTTTTTACACTTCAGCTGCCTTTTGTTTCTTTTTTCTCTCACCCCTATTCATCAAAGCCTTAAAAGGCTTACTTGGCGCATCGCTCAAGACACAATTGATGTGCTATCCGACTCATTATACTCGGGGCTTCTCACCGTGGCTTAATTATAAGGGCTTTATGCCCAAAGACGCTGTCAAACTTCCACGTACCTTTTATTCACCATTATATGCATCAATATGACTCAAGTTTTGGCCAAGCTTGGCTTGTTCGCCCCGTGTGCTTACTCCCTCACGCTCCCGATTGTTCGGCTAGGAGGTAAAGGAGCACCTCTCGACAGTTATTGCCGGTCACCGGATGTGTACCTCATCATCAAGCGGAAGCTAGCATTCTTAAGGGAATATTCGTTGGTGACTTGAAAGATGATTTTTTATCAATTTATTTATCTGCCCTCTGATGTTATCCTCGCTTTTTCGCAGTCCGGACATGCACTTTAGGGCATGCCTCCTGTGGAAAGGAACCTTAACTAACTATTCTCCCCGAAGATGTTTCTTACTAACCATGTAATATAACATAACTAGTTGGGAACTTGTCCGATAAAGCACTAATGACCCCTACGCTGGTCTCCATGCATGCCCTGTTGTTTCTTAACCGAGAAGGTATTCGACACACTCAACTCTAGGGTCCCGAGGTTGAAGCGAAAAAGGTCGGCAAAGACAAACGATCTACAATCCGCTAGAAGGCATTTACATGTCATTTTAAAATACATTGTCAAATCGACCGATCAGATTCTCCTCAATCCCGCCTAACAAAGTTGTCTAATTTACAGTCCCGCTGAGAGAAATTTAGCGCCAACTCTACTGGGCCGATACTAAACTCACAGGATCTCTTCCCATCGGACCCCACAGTCCGACCTCGCCATGTGGTTGGGATCCACCTTCTTGTACCGCTGCCTTCACCATGGCCCAGCCTCCTCGGCACCTTGGCGGCAGGTCGAATCTTTCCATAAACGGAAGTGCTGCCGCGACTCCTCAAGCTTGTCCGAAGCTTCCAAGGCCCTGGTAGGAGAGGGATGGCCATAAAGCCCGGACGACGACGCCATTGCCTGCCGAACTCGTTGCTCGAGCAGTTGCACCAGCTCGAAGTTGATCACCCGCCGACACGGCATCTCTCAAGCAGGCGACTCTGTGAGTATACCTACGCATATATTTTGTCAATTGACTTCTCGCCAAACTCTTCTTTTTTCAAAGGAGTTCGCTTCAAGCACTTATTATAGATGCTGCGACGAAGTCACGATTCTCCTTAACGGAGCTGCATAGCTCGCCCCGAACACCTTTCAGCTCTTCCTCAAGCTGGGCGTGGCATCCTGAGCTTGTTCCTTCCCCTGCCACAGACCTCACAAGACCTCTCGCTGGGCCTTCACCGGGCGCAGTAGTTCTTGCTTCATTCAGATCTTGTCCGCAAAGACCTGCAATGTCATTATAGACTTGGTGCTGCGCGCCGCACACCACTTATCTTTTTTTAAAATAATGTGTTACCGTAAGGGGTCCTCAAGTCCTCCTCATGGTAGGTAAGGCGCCTCAAGTTGGGCCTTACACTCTTGCAGCCCCCGAGACAGTTGGGTATTCTTCTTTGTAAGATCCTCAGATTTCAAATGATCCTTAAATCAGTTAATATAACTACTTTAAGTCTCGGGGCCACCTGCATATACAACTATTAAAATCTCTACCCGTATGTCTTTACATACATCGCTTCGCGGCCCGTCAAACCATCTTGAGCAACACGGAGGTGCGCTGGCCTCTGCTAAAGGCATTCAACGATCGTGAGAAGCATGCCACTTAAAACTATCCGCGGGCGCTCGTGGTTCATGGCGCCCACTCAGATTTGGTGGCGACAGTTTGTCTCGCAGATCCTCCTGAGGAGTATCTCGCTCGCGCTTTGTGCTCGCCTCCTCCTGCAAGTGTGCCGGAGCTGGCCGGTAGAGGCTGGGTTGGCAACCTCACGCCACACAGCCGCGGCGCTTTTTTCTCCTACAAAAGTCATGAGCATTCAAACGCTTTAGAACATTGATCTAAATAACGAACCGTGAGCTATACCTTTGCGGGACATTCCAATCCACGCCAGCCTCCTTTTTCCGCCATCGGGCCGGATCGACCCTTGTTGGTCACCGTCATGGCTCTGCTTCCGCTTTGAAGGCGCTTCCTGCAAAGCGCCATCGTGATACGTGGTCGTAAATGAGCAAGGAAGAAATAATGGTGTCGACTTCGTCACAATCACCGAAGCCGGATATAGTCCGGGTAGTCACCGTAATGGCGACTAAAGCATTATCCATGCTGAGCTGGTGGAACACCCCGCCGATTAGCTCCACCTTTATGTCCGGTCCTCTTCGAGGCCGGATCCTCTGATCTCTCGATCTCCAAGGCGGAGCTGGACTAAGCATGCCTTCTGTGAACCCGACGCAGCTCTCTGCACGAAAAGCATAATATAAGAAACTTAAACTTTGAAAGCATGGGTCGCACACAAAGTGTTCGCTACCCAATGCCGAGGGTTATTCATGGAGAACCCATTCAACGGGCTCGCCTCGAGGAAATCCTCCTTCTCCCCTTATACAGTGCCGGACAGATCTTCGCCAGTCTTCGCCGATCCTCGCCCTTTATGCCATGACGGGTGGCATCGCCCTCCGTGCTGAAATCCCACATAGGGTGGCCTCTATATTGCAGCGATCGCACTTCAAGATAATGCATGTTGCCATGACTCCAATCATGGTCAACCTTAATGGGCCAAGAATCTTATCCGCCCATCAAATAATGGACGCCTTGTCTTCCCAAGTCGGGGTTTCTGTGGGCGCCAAATAAGGCGCTGCTTCAAAGGAGCATTATCAACTCCGGGTGGCCGATCCAACAGGTCCCGCAGCGAGCGCCTTCACGTGAAACCATTCTCAAGGCCACCTGGACGCCTTCTTAGGGGTTCCAGATGGATATCCGTCCCGTGACGATGCGCCATATTTCGACACCGCCACTTGATATATGGACCTCGTGACAAGCGGTACATTAGGCGTAACAACCTCTTCCACAACAAGAAAATGGGGCTCGACGCCAAAATAGCTCGCAGAAGAGCTACATAACCCAAGGATGCGCGCAGGATAGAGGCGGCGTGAGGTGATGGAGCTGGAGTCCATAGAACTCTAGGAGCCCGCTGAGGAACTGATGTATAGGAAATCCGATCCCCTTATCGATAGGGGACGAAGCATACCCGCCTCCCTTTGTTGGGACTTGGGGTAGCTCCGCTTGCTTCCCACCTCTTCTAGGTGGCCAGCCCGGCTCGAATCGAACTATGAAGGTCGGAGGAGATATCCTCCGCTTGAGCGCCACCAAATTTGCTAGCAGATGTAACATCTCCTCCAATCTCCGGTAGAGGGCTAGGAGCGAGAAGAGGAGCCGTACGACGGTCCATGATGGAATGGATTTTTGGTCAAGCGCCTGATGAGTACTCATGAAGGAAGATGGTGTGATTTGATCTGGATTCTTGCCTCTTATAGGTAGATTATTTGCGCAATTAGGGATAAAACATAAAAGATACCCTGCTTGATCTGTATGACGCTGTGAAGAAGGCCATTATTGGGCGTGGAAGCCAAGAAGCGCGACATTGATAAGGAAGCCGACACCGCTCAGCAGTACATGGAACTTAAAGGAGAACCCGCCTTGCAACGCCAAGACTACATACGCTTAGACTTATCGCCATTGAAGCCTCGGTTTGGGGGCTACCGAGGAGTCCTAGACTAGGGGGTGTCCGGATAGCCGGACTATCATCATCGGCCGACTCCAAGACTATGAAGATACAAGATTGAAGACTTCGCCCTGTGTCCTGAGGGGACTTTCCTTGGCGTGGAAGGCAAGCTTGGCACATACAGATATGTAGATCTCCTACCATTGTAACCGAATTGTAACCCTAGCCCTCTCCCGTGTCTATATAAACCGGAGGGTTTTAGTCCGTAGGACAACAACCATTACAACAATCATACCATAGGCTAGCTTCTAGGGTTTAGCCTCCTTGATCTCGTGGTAGATCCACTCTGTACTACCCATATCATCAATATCAATCAAGGAGTAGGGTTTTACCTCCATCGAGAGGGCCCAACCTCGATAAAAACATCGTGTCCCTTGTCTCCGTTACCATCCGCTTAGACGCACAGGGGGACCCCTTTACCCGAGATCCGCCGGTTTTGACAATCGACAGCACTCATCCACAATCTTGCGGGCACCCTTCAGACAGTTTTATAGTACATCTCGGCGACAAGCATTCTTTTTTGACCATAAGGCATCGCCGCTGATAAGCTTTCAGATCCAGCCCGCCCCAGCAGCACCTTTGCAAGAGTGGCAAGGCCCGACGGCACCTTCAATGCAAAGCGGAGTGCTTGATAACCTCCACCTGTGGGCACGATTCACCAGCGCCAACAGACGAGGCCGGTAGAGCTCCTGTGCATGGCCTCTCCAGCCACATGGACTATGAGGCTATTCATGGCCTCGCCGGCTACCTTAGGAGCTCGACCACCTGCTTCACCGGGTCGCTAGGGGGCACTGATGTCCGCCCGCCAGATCGAGACCGAAGACCTTTCTCCGCTGAGCTCCTCCTCCGCCATGCAGAATGCAGCTGATTGTCGCACACACCCGAGGCAGATCTGCAAATGCCCCCGGAGAGCTCTGACCGGGTAAGTAATGTAATTTACATTAACATGCTTGCTTTGGTATGTAAAATGCCCACTCTACCGCTATTTTCTTCACATCCTCAACCTCCTCGAGGGCCTTTACTACCTCGGCCTTAGCGGCTTTGGCACTTTCAAGAGCCGAGGCAAGCTCGGACTCGAAGTCTGAGTCGCGACTTCCAAACTCTCATGCTTTTCCATGAGAGCCTGAGCTCTTGCCGCACCTCCGCCACCTCCTCCCCGCTTCTCTCACTCATTGCTCATGGTCAAGATTATGCTCGTCATGACACGGCCTCCTTCAGTGGTCGCCACTCGTCCGTGGCCCCTCAGTTAGCATCTATGTTATCCTTGTTATTTCTATTGCAACCAAAACTTTTCTCAGAAGGTACAAATTTTAAAGTGGTGTTACTCACCTTCTTTGTCCTCGAGCTGCTTGGCAAGGCCGAGCTCTTGCTCTGACCGCCGAGGTCCCGCTCAAAGCACCTACCTCCACAACAAGGCGGCAGAGGTCAGCAAAGAAAGCCCGCAAACCCATATTGACATAATTTTAGCACTTCACAGATATCTTTTTAGATCCTCATCCGTTTTTTTTCCAACACCGCACCGAGCATCAGGGCTACCGCCTATGCGGTATTACATTACATATTTTAAACTTCTTACCTCAAAGCCTGTTAGAAGGCTATCAAGAAGCTTCGGCCACCCGCCTTGGCGAAGCTGAATCCTTCCGAATCACCGTGACTCATAATAGTGTGGTGTTCTTCCTCGATGGAAGTGCCGCTGAGCGCCCAATAGAAGTTGTCTGCCGCCCGTTGGACGGAGATCGCCGTAAACACGGTTCTGCCCTTCTTGCGAAGGGGCTTGCTGACCGAACCATCAAGGGTTCCGCATGGAGTTCAGCCGAAAGTCCGAGGTTGCCTTGTGGCACCTCCGAGCCTCCTCCCGATGGGTCCTCTGGGACCCCACCGACATCGCTGTCGCGAGGGGTGGAGGCGATCGAATGGAATCCACGTCCGACGGAGCTAAGGACCCGCCGATGAAGCGGAAGATCATCATCGGCCGATTTGCGGCAGCAAAGCAGCGGCATTAGAAGGACACTATGTGACACAAAAGATAAATTATGAATCATTCAGAACTGGATATTTACGATCTTGTCGAGGCCTGGCCCTTGAGGGCTACTCTTCGCCGCCAATATTGGCGCATGAGCTGTCCGGGGATGGGTCCTTCCTCTTGACCTTTTCGCCTCTGCTGGGGAAGCCTTCCTCTTCCTCTCTCCTCCTCCGAGAGAGTCCTTTCTCCTCCTCGCTCGGGAGGAGTCCGCTGAGCCATCTGGACGATGAGTCCGAGATCACTCGGCGCCGGAACTTCTTCGCTCTCGTGGCCTTCTTCTTGGCTTTTCTTCTCCCCGCACCACATAAAGTGCCGGACCAGCAGCCTCTAAACCCAAGTCCCGCTAGGTCTTGAAGGGGAGCCAGCTACTCCGTCCCGGATGTCCTCTTCCAGTCCTCACAAAGGCATTGGGAGTTTTAGATCCCACATAGAATAAAACTATGAAAGAAAATGACTGTCCCTAGAGGATAACAAAGCTTACCTCGCAAGCGCCGGGCGCTTGGTGCTGAATCACATCTTCGTCATGGACGCTGGGCTTCTCCGCCTTGAACAACACCTCCGTGCAGCTTCAGACGCCGTGTCAAAGAGCCACCAGGTCCGTGCCGTGCCGGATCGAACTCCCACAAATTGAAGGCCCGTTGTTGGCAAGGGAGAATCCGGCGATGAGCATGACTGGATCACATTGACAAGCCTAAGCTTCTTGTTCACTAGGGTCTGGAGACAGATCGAGTCCCGCTGCCTCCGAACTACCCCATAGCAAGCCCTTCTTTCTGTGAGGTGAGCTGCATAGGGATACCAGATCTGAACTCGGGGCCGCTGCCCATTTAGGGTCGCGCTGCTCGTGATGTAGAACCACCCCGATTGCCATCCCTTGATGGACTCCACGAAGGCCCCTTGAGCTGAGGACGCTGGGCATCTTGCCCACCATGGCGCCCAAGACTGCTTTTGACGCCTTCACTACCTTCGCTTGACG
The DNA here is from genome assembly GCA_021437245.1 of Aegilops speltoides. Classification (NCBI taxonomy): domain Eukaryota; kingdom Viridiplantae; phylum Streptophyta; class Magnoliopsida; order Poales; family Poaceae; genus Aegilops; species Aegilops speltoides. Next base: position 19,262 of record JAHHZJ010002682.1, on the reverse strand, counting down.
TTGAAGGTCTTGAGCCATGTCAAGTGGGGCCGATGCGAGAAAGGTTTCGCACGCATTTATAAACGCCGAGATGTTCAGATGAAGTTTGGCGCCAGATCGTGGAAGTCCAGCCGAGTAGAACATGAGCCCCTGACGGCGGGGACGAAGGGAAGCCCACCATGGAGGAAGTGGGGAAGGAATACAACCTCTCATGGGGTCTGGTGGGATGAGCTGCCCTCGTCGGGCAAAAGGCAGCGAATGTCGCCGAAAGGTATCCGCGCCAGCAGCTTAGGTATGTGCTCTCTCCGAACGGAGGAGGCTAACCATTTGCTCCCCCGCCCGCACATGGCCGGAGAAGGTCGATACAAGATGTGCAGATTTGGGCGCTGGAGCTCGAAAAGCGGAGATGGATAAGCAAAGGAGGAAGAAGGCGAGGTAAAAAGGTGGATCCTTATCCCTTATATATGGGCGATTTAAGACTATGCGCCCCACGGCCTCGGTAAAACTCGCTTATCTCCCAAGCGCCACCATCAATGGCGCGGTTACACCATGTCCGTATTGATGGGAATCCTGAATAAGGGGAACACGATCTCGCTCGACAAGACGTGTTATGAAAACCGCCGCTAAGCGCTACCGAGGTGGTATAATTAAAACGTAAAGGCTTGGTAGTGGATGACGCCATGCCACAAATACGCCGCCAGATTGAACTTGTGTACATATTATTCTCTCTACGTGGAATGTGGAAATTATTTTGCAGAGCGACACTATCCTCGTGTTCACAATCTTCTATGAATTATTCGAGGAGGAACCCGCTTTGCAATGCCGAACAATATGCGCGCGGACTCATTGTCATTGAAGCCTGGTTCAGGGCTACCGAGGAGTCCTGACTAGGGGGTGCGGATAGTCGACTATCATCGCCACCGACTCCAAGACTATGAAGATACAAGATTGAAGACTTCTGCCCCTGTCCGGATGGGACTTTCTCATGGAAGGCAAGCTTGGCAATACGGATATGTAGATCTCCTACCATTGTAACCGACTGTAACCCTAGCCCTCCCCGTGTCTATATAAACCGAGGGTTTTAGTCCGTGAGGACAACAACCATTACAACAATCATACCATAGGCTAGCTTCTAGGGTTTAGCCTCCTTGATCTCGTAGATCCACTTTGTACTACCCATATCATCAATATCAATCAAGTAGGAGTAGGGTTTTACCTCCATCGAGAGGGCCCCAACCTCGGTAAAAACATTGTGTCCCTTGTCTCCTATTACCATCCGCCTAGACGCACAGTTCGGGACCCCTCATCCGAGATCCGCCGGTTTTGACAATCGACAATATGCTTGTAGGAATTGCAATAATATCAAGTTTCTCTCTATGTGCTTCAAGTTTTGAAGCTATGCTTGTTTTACCTTCCTATGCTAGTTGATCCTTGTTCCCATAAGTTGTTTGCTCACAAAATTCCTATGCATAGGAAGTGGGTTAGACTTAAATGTGCTAGTCATATGCTTCATGATGCTCCTGCTATGTTTCAATTCTTATCTTTTATGTGAGCATCATTGTCATCATCATGCCTAGCTACAAGGCATTAAAGAAAAGCGCTTGTTGGGAGACAACCCAATATTTATCCTTACTGTTTTTGTGTGTCCACATGATTATGCTACTATAGTAATCATATTTTATAGCTTTTGTTTCAATAAAGTGCCAAGTAAGACCTTTAGGATGGCTTACGGTGATAGTTGTGTTGATCCTGCTGAAAATCAGAAACTTTTGCACCCAGTAAATTATTTTTGTTAATTCACGTAAACATGATTCTGATCTTACTCTTTTCTGCTTCTGGATTGGTACACTAATTGTTTAGGACTTCCTAATGCGGTAGGATTTTTGGAGTTCCATAAGTATATGTTTGATACAGATTACTGCATCTGCTCTTGCTTTTGACAGATTCTGCTTTTCTGTGTGTTGTTTGCTTATTTTGATGAATCTATGAGTAGTATCGAGTGTATGGACCATAGATAAGTTGGAATAAAGTAGATATTATACCAATATGTATTTAGAATGAGTTCATTACAGTACCTTGAAGTGGTTGTTTTATTTTCTTATACTAACGGAGCTTACGAAGTTTTCTCGTTGAGTTTTGTGTTGTGGAGTTTTCAAGTTTTGGGTAAGGATTTGATGGACTATGGAATAAGGAGCAGCAAGAGCTTGCTTGGGGATGCACAAGGCACCCCAAGGTAATATTAAAGTACAACCAAGAGTTTGCTTGTGGATGCCCCGAAGGCATCCTCTCTTTCGCCTTCGCTCATTGGTAACTTTACTTGAGCTATATTTTTATTCACCACATGATATGTGTTTTGCTTGGAGCATCATTTTCTTTTGTTAGTATTAGCTTGCTGTTATTTAGAATAATGTTTTGCATCTTTAGTTTCAATAAAGAAGTCAAGGATAGCTTTTGGCATGCTTATTTTGCTAGTATACATGTTGCTGTTTGAAAACAGAAAGTTTACCGCTGTTGCAAAAATTCCTAGAAAAGTCAGAGAGTGGTATAATGTTGAATATTTTTGCATATTGAGATATGATAAATTTATTACAGTGGGAATTTTAGTTCATAATTTTTGGAGTCAGGAAGTATTGATACTCTTGCATTCTTTTTACAGACTGTACTGTTTTGGCAGCTTGCTGTTATGTTTGCATTGTTTGCATATGTTTGTTTGTTTAATGATTCTATTTGAGGATAGGAGTATTAAATATGCAGAGTCATTTAGTATGCAATGTGGAATAATAATTTTAGTGATTTGTTACAGTAGAAAATGATAAGGTTTTGCATTGGTTTATACTAACCTATCTCACGAAGTTCTTGTTGAGTTTGTTGTGAATGAAGCTGTTGATAAAAAGAGAAACCATGATATGAGAGGAATTAAGGAGACACAAAGCTCAAGCTTGGGGATGCCCAAGGCACCCCAAGATAATATTTCAAGAAGCCTCAAGCATCTAAGCTTGGGATGCCCCTAGGCATCCCACCTTTCTTCTTCAACAACTATCGGTTAGTATCGGGTTGAGCCTAAGTTTTTGCTTCTTCACATGAGTTGTGCTATCCTTGCAATGTAGTTTTATTTAGCTTTGCTTGCTGTTTGAATAAAGTATCAAGATCTGAAATTATTAAATGAGAGAGAGTCTTGGATAGTTGCATAATTATTTAGCTACTCATTGACCTTCACTTATATCTTTCTTGAGTAGTTTGTCATTTGCTCGTGCATCACTTATATCTTTTAGAGCACGGTGGTGGATTTGTTTTAAAGAAACTATTGATCTCTCATGCTTCACTTAGATTATTTTGAGAGTCGTTAATAGCATGGTAATTTGCTTAATGTTAATATACTTGGTATTCAAGATATGTGAAACTTTCTTTTGAGTGCTTGAATACTAAGAGAAGTTTGATGCTTGATGATTGTTTTGAAATATGAAGATGGTGATATTAGAGTCATGCTAGTTGAGTAGTTGTGAATTCAAAGAGTACTTGTGTTGAAGTTTGTGATTCCCGCAGCATGCACGTATGGTGAACCGTTATGTGATGAACTCGAGCATGATTTATTTATTGATTGTCTTCCTTATGAGTGGCGGTCGGGACTCGAGCGATGGTCTTTTCCTACCAATATATCCCCTAGGAGCATGCGCAGTAATACTTTGCTTTGATAACTTCTAGATTTTTGCAACAAGTATATGAGTTCTTTATGACTAATGTTGAGTCCATGGATTATACGACTTTTTCCCATCCTTCCACCTTTGCTAGCCTCTAATACTGCACTTTTCACCGTATCATACACCCACCATATACCTCCTCAAAACAGCCAATTATACCTACCTATCATGGCATTTACATAGCCATTCCGAGATATATTGCCATGCAACTTTCCACTTGCTCCGCTTATTATGACACGCCCATCATTGTCATATTGCTAGCATAATCATGTAGTTGACATTGTATTTGTGGCAAAGCCACCGCTCATAATTCTTTCATACATGTCACTCATGATTAATTGCATATCCCTGCAATCATCACGGAGGCATTCATATAGTCATACTTTGTTCTAAGTATCAAGTTCTAATTGTTGAGTTGTAATAAAAATAAAGGTGTGATGATCATCATTATTAGAGCATTGTCCCAAGTGAGGAAAGGATGATGGAGACTATGATTCCCCCACAACTCGGGATGAGACTCCGGACGAAAAAGAGGCCATAAAAAAAAGAGAAAGGCCCAAATAAAAAAATGAGAGAAAAGTGAGAAGGGACAATGCTACTATCCTTTTACCACACTTGAGCTTCAAAGTAGCACCAAGATCTTCATGATAGAGAGTCTCTCATTTTGTCACTTTCATATACTAGTGGGAATTTTTCATTATAGAACTTGGCTTGTATATTCCAATGATGGGCTTCCTCAAAATGCCCTAGGTCTTCGTGAGCAAGCGAGTTGATGCACACCCACTTAGTTTCTTTTGTAGAGCTTTCATATACTTATAGCTCTAGTGCATCCGTTGCATGGAGATCCCTACTCACCACATTGATATCTATTGATGGGCATCTCCATAGCCCATTGATACGCTTAGTTGATGTGAGACTATCTTCCCTCTTTTTGTCTTCTCCACAACCCCCTTCTATTCCACCTATAAGTGCTATATCCATGGCTCACGCTCATGTATTGCGTGAAGATTGAAAAAGTTTTGAGAACGTCATAAGTATGAAACAATTGCTTGGCTTGTCATCGGGGTTGTGCATGATTTAAATATTTTGTGTGGGGAAGATGGAGCATAGCCAGACTATATGATTTTGTAGGGATAACTTTCTTTGGCCATGTTATTTTGGGAAGACATGATTGCTTTGATTAGTATGCTTGAAGTATTATTATTTTTATGTCAATATGAACTTTTGTCTTGAATCTTTCGGATCTAAATATTCATACCACAATTAAGAAGATTTACATTGAAATTATGCCAAGGAGCACTCCGCATCAAAAATTCTTTTTTATCATTTACCTACTCGAGGACGAGCAGGAATTAAGCTTGGGGATGCTTGATACGTCTCCAATGTATCTATAATTTTTGATTGCTCCATGCTACTTTATCTACTGTTTTACGCAATATTGGGCTTTATTATCCACTTTTATATTATTTTTGGGACTAACCTATTAACCGGAGGCCCAACCCAGATTTGTTGCTTTTATGCCTATTTCAAAGTGTTTCGAGGAAGAGGAATATCGACGGAGTCAAAACGAACTAAATGAACTCGAGAATTTATTTTGGAAGGAAAGCAACCCAGTGGAACTTGGAGTGCACGTCAGGAGATACGGGCTGCCCACGAGGGTGGGGGGCGCGCCACCCCCAGGCGCGCCTCACCTCGGGGCCCCGTAGCTCCACCGACGCACTTCGCACCCATATATACCTACGTACGTAAAACTTCCGAACAGAAGATAGATCGAGTTCCGCACCAAGCAAGCCTCAGAGCCACCAAAACCAATCGGACCTCGTTCCCAAGACTCACGCCGAGGGGGATCCCATCACCGTGGCCATCTTCATCATCCCGACGCTATCCATGACGAGGAGGGAGTAGTTCACCCGTGGCTCGTGGTATGTACCAAAGAGCTATGTGTTTGATCTCTCTCTCTCTTCTCTCTCGTGTCCTCTATGGCACGATCTTGATGTATCCCGAGCTTTGCTATTGTAGTTGGATCTTATGATGTTTCTCCCTCTACTCTCTTGTGATGAATTGAGTTTCCTTTGAAGTTATCTTATCGGATTGAGTCTTTTATGAGAACACTTGATGTATGTCTTGTCAGTGATTATCTGTGGTGACAATGGGATATCATGTGCCACTTGATGTATTTTTGGTGATCAACTTATGGTTTCGTGACATTGGGAACCTATGCATAGGGGTTGGCACACATTCTTGACTCCGAGCAGAAACTTTGGGGCACTCTTTGAAGTACTTTGTGTTGGTTGGATGAATCTGAGATTGTGTGATGCATATCGTGATAATTATGCCCACGGATACTTGAGGTGACAATGGAGTATCTAGGTGACATTAGGGTTTTGGTTGATTTGTGTCTTAAGGTGTTATTCTAGTACTAACTCTTTTATAGATTGATCCAAAGAATAACTTTGAGGTGGTTTCGACTCTACCATAATCTCTACGCTTGTTCTCCGCTATTAGTGGCTTCGGAGTGACTCTTGTTGCATGTCGAGGGCTTGTTATATGATTTATCTATGTTATTATTGTTAAGAGAACTTGCACTAGTGAAAGTATGAACCCTAGGCCTTGTTTCCTATCATTGCAATACCGCTTACGCCACCTTTACCACTTGTTACCTTGCTGTTTTTATATTTTCATATTACAAATACCTATATCTACTATCCATATTGCACTTGTATCACCATCTCTTCACGAACTAGTGCACCTATACAATTTACCATTGTATTGGGTGTGTTGGGGACACAAGAGACTTTTTGTTATTTGTTGCAGGTTGCTTGACAGAGACCATCTTCATCCCACGCCTCCACGGATTGATAAACCTTAGGTCATCCACTTGAGGGAAATTTGCACCGCCCTACAAACTCTGACACTTGCAGGCCCAACAACGCCTACAAGAAGAAGGTTGTGTAGTAGACATCACCGCTAGACCAGCTTGAAGTCCCGCTTGAAGCCCATCTCGCTTAAGATCTTCACCGAGAGATGAGTCGTAACATCCCGTGATGTGATCAAATACTTCATGGATGTAGTAATGGTTCTTCTTCACCGAATTGTGTGTAGCAACATGTTGTGAAGAATTGAACCAAACCGACGCTTGACCCATTTGTGGTTGCGACGACCTTCCGATGAAGACCGAGGAGACGCCACGGCCACCATCACCCTTGAGTCAGGCTTAAGGATTTTGCTTTTGAAGCATTGGCGGTGGTCATGAGTGGTAGAGTCGCCATTGGTGGAGTAAGATGCAGCTTTATGAACTGCTCCATCCAATGGACTAATGCCTTCATCAATAATAGCAAAGGGCCTTGCCCTTTTCATCACCGAGGAAAACGTCCGCTTGAGTACTTCAATGGGGGGCAAGTAACTGCCATGGTTGAATGTGTTAGCCTTGTAATTGATTGAAGACCTTGATCTGAGGAATCTCATAATCCAGGGAGCGTAAGGCTTCAATTCAAAAGGAGACAATGCAACATTTGCCATAGTCCTCATGAAGAAGTCATGGTAGTTTATTGGAATACCATGCATGATATTGAATAGCAGATTCTTCATGATGCCAATGACTTCTTCTTCATTAGAGTCGTGGCCTTTGATTGACTCAATGTCTTGGTCAGATGCGATAGACAGTCCGTGGCACATATAGCAATTCCTTCACGAGGAATTTGGTCCTGGGGCTTGACCGCTTCAGCTGCTCCATCAACACTTGCATGTAGTAATCAGTGAGTTCAGTGTTCATGATACATAAGACATGCACCTTCAAGGGGAGGATCTGAGTGCATGGCATGAAGCAATTTAGAGGCCGATGCTTTGAAGTGAGTGTTCTCTCGTCATCCACCCAACACCCAAGAATTTATATCATCATAATTTCCTCGTGATGTGCAAGGTTGCATAGAACTGAAAATTAGTTCTTCATTCCAATCACATATATCGACGCAGGTTGAGTTGTCCAACATGAAGAACACCGAGGACTAGTGTGAAGCACATCAGCGATTCCATGTCCACATGAGGAATATGCTCATGGTCAAAGACTTTGTCCTTATCAAAAAGCAAAGGAAGAATAGAAGTTTGCTTGGTCGGAGGTCTAGAAATGCTTCCTTCAAAGACGAAAGCAGAGTCATATGGGTTGTATTCTCGTGAAGAACACATGCTCGTGGAAGAAGTCATCATCTTTGAACTTCGCGCCTTCGAGAACGGATTCTTCGGCTTGGGCTGAGGTGTATCACCAATGTCTTCACAGCCTCGTGAATCACAGCCTGTGTGAGCCGCAGTCGAGGAATTTTAGTTTTGCTTCAAGAGCGCCTAAGTCTCCTTTTCTTCAAAGAGCCTTTATCATCAGCACTAGTGGCTGAAATTTCTTCTGTGCATGGTAGGAAGAGGTGCTTGAGGTTCATCGAGCCGTGTCAATTTTGTTAGTATAGACCGGGAACGAGGAATCACAGTAGGGGTGAACATGGGGAATTGGGATGATGACTTTTCCAATAGTCATCATTCAACATCGGGGTGGTGCACCCAATGTCCACGCCTTCTTCTTCTTCATCATCCATTTCTTCAACGCCACCTCTTTAGCCGTGAATTGAGGCATGGGCATGGCGATACTAGAGGGGTTGAAGTGACATTGTCCAGCCTAATTTCTTCATCCATCTCGCTTCACCGGCAAAGTATGGATCTTCTTCATCGGATTCACTTGGAATCTTGTAATCTTCACCAAAAGGAATGATATCCTTGATGGCATGCTTGAAAGAGGGACATCATAAATTGGATGTGCAAATGAGTTGGTGAAAGGCTTCGCTTTCTTGGAAGTAGAAGACTCTAAGGAAGTAGATGCTTCCTTTTCTTCAAGGCAGCTCGCCCACAGCCTTTGCTGCTTTTTTTCACTTCTAATGCGTAAGAAAGGATAGGACTTGGTGTTGGCGCTGGTGCAGGAGGAGTAGAGGAAATTGGTGCAGCTTTCAGTAGCACAACCGATGCAAAATTTGTACCGCTTGTTCAGGGGCTTTTAGGCACAACGTCCGATGCTTCGCTGGTTTGTCTTGTTCTTTAGGCGCAACACTAGTGGTTGCCCCGGCAATTTCTTTTAGCGGCTAGAATAGCTTCATCAGCTCTGGTGCTTCGGGCCATCAACACCTGATTTTCATCAAGAAGGCGGCATGTTCTTCAAGAGGGTGTGCAAATGTTCCGGCCTAAGGAATTTCAATGTGCGTTGAGCAGCAACATTGGGTGTAAATCCTTCGCCATTTTGACAAATCTAACTTTGGCTCCCACCATTCTGCGCTTTGTAGGCGCTAAATTCATCAACGAAGTTTCTTGACCTCGCATTGTAGAGCGACAAGTTCTTCAAAGCGATAGCGTTAGAATGTTGTCCTTCGTAAAGCGATGTTTTTGTAATCGGGCTTTCTTCACGCACCGCTTTCTCAGATTTCCATTTTTCTTCAAATGAAGGCCACCAACATATGACTTTGGCCAGTGTGAGGTTTAATTCCGCAAGGGAGTGTTTGGATCCTTGTGCCAGAGGTCAATTAAGTCCAGATCTTCTTCGATCCAACATGAGTGGCACAACACTACCCTTTGGCTCTAGCGGCCCTTTTTTGTCCTGTCTCCTCATGATTTTGGCTAATTCTTCATCATCGATTCGCTATCATCCGGACGACACTTGGAAGGCAACTTGCTTTTATGAGGATTTGGTCTGGTGCTCGCCCAAGCAGAGCCTTGGTCTTCAAAGAAAGTGGGGCCTGTGAAGACCGAGGAGGAGTCAAGAACTTGTAGATGCTACCGAGGCAATTGAGATGCTCGTGGTCCTTGGCAAGAGGCTAGATGCATAGGTGCGAGGACTTTGTTGATGAGCCGAGGGTTTTGCAACCCGAGGAACCGGAGTAGCTTGAGGAATAGGCCGTGAGGGCAATGTATGAGCTTGGCCATGAGGGCATTGCCGAGGATTTCGGCTTCGAAAGCAGGCTTTTGGCATAGCCTTTCTTGCTAGTAGAGGCCTCAAGAGCGGCAAGCAACTGAGTCTTCGTTGAATTTCCTCACTACTTTTTTGGCTTGTTTGGCCAACATGGCTTGCCGCTGGCCCATTCATCAAGATAGTCCTCACGGCGCTTGATGCTAGTGGATCAGCAATTTTTCCAGTGCCAATGGAGGTCTTGGGCAAGGAGGGTTTAGAGCGAATTTCTTCATGTACTTTGGAGTAACATATCTGTTCCTCTCCATTCCCTGTGCTCCATCTTCGTTTCAATTTTCAATGCGCACCTTGTGCTCATTCTTCGCTTCCTTTCCATGAGTTTCTCATCCGGTGTGCAACACCGTGCGATATATGTCATCGTGGATTTCAAAAGCAAGTGGTTGACTTCCGCTTTTCCCTTCTCGAGATTTCTTATCATCCGCCATTTTCTTCACCGAGGATTTTGAACTATTGAGTTCTCTCAAGAAGTATGCAACTTTTCTTTGAGTAACGGTGCAAATGAGTTAAGTTGATGAGAACCTAGTGATTCAAAGAAGAGACATGTGTACCTATGAACAGAGTATAGATGCTAAGAATTTGGAGAGATCATATATGCTTCTCGTAAGTTTTTGCAAAACCAACAAGTTTGAGGAAATTGACCAGATATGTCTTGAAGAATTTCACTAAGCCGCTTTTGACTTAGGTTCCACAATTGTATGGATTGTGAAATTCACACAATTGAGGAATCTTGAGGAAAACGCCACTTAGAGAAACAGATCAAGAATGTGATGATTGTGTGAGGTGTTTAGAGGTGGAAGTTGAAGAATAAACACGCTTTGAAGATTTTATGGAAATCATCGAATCAACAAAGGCAATAAAAGTAAATTTTAATTACCCTTGACGAAGAACACGCATTTAAATGGGAGTGTTAGATTGAAGTTCGTCACCCGCATCTTCCACGCCTCTAACTTGGTAGAGGAAGACAGCTTTACGGCGGGCGGAGTGAAGATATCACGTCCGGTGCGAGTAATGACGCGACGAGGTCGAGGCAGTGAAGCTCTTCCTCACCAGCGACAATGAAGGTAGCGGCGGCGCTAGGGCTTGAGAGCTCGAGCAAGGGGATTGAGATCGAGCAGGGTAAATGCAGTCTGAGGAGAGTGAGGGGTATTTATAGCCGAGGTGAAAAACCGCTCGCCCAAGGAAAATGGACGAATGTGCCCCTGAATCTTCTCATCCTAGCGACATGTGTCACCCACGTGATGCAAAGGTGGTGGAGATCGGGTGAATAGATAAATCTTATCATGGATGTGGAACTGCTTGAGCGGCAAAAGCTGAAAATTCAGATAAGAATATTTTAATGTTTCGCTTGCAAAATTTTTAGCTGACAAGAACACAAAGAAGATTTTGAACGGGTTTCAAATAGAACGCATATGAAGAATTTGTGAACAAACTGCTGAGTTTAGCATAGAGGGGAAAGGGTCCGATCACATTCACTTAGCAGAAAAACTGAAAAGGCAACTTGAAGAATTAGCAATAAGTGAATGTTGTAGAGGACATAAAAACTCAAGTATATATATAGTCAATGAAGAACAACGACAGAAAGAGTGAAGACAATGCAAAGTTGAAGAAGTTGAACAACCGAGGAATTTCAAAATGAAGAAAACTCAAATTGAAGATTTTCAACTTTCGTTGGTGGCGAACCCAATCAGATAAGAATGATGATTTCACACCGCGCATAGTTGTCGAGGGTTCTCGAGAATCAAATTCTTCATTAATTTCTTCACACTTAGAGGGTTAGTCTTCATTGATTGAAGAAAACGCTACTTCGTGTGTTGCACATTTAAGTCATCAAGTTTGCATAAGTGTTAGGATGTGTCCTTTTCAGAGAACATTCAAGATTCTAAGATATTTAGCTCACACCGCAACTTGCTAAATCTCTTATCATCTAAGGGCTTTGTGAAGATATCGACCACCTGGTGTTCAGTATTTGCATGGTCGATGGAGATGTCGCCTTCAAAGACATGGTCACGAAGAAAATGATGACGAATCTGATGTGCTTTGTCTTCGAGTGCTGAACTGGTTGTGAGCAATCTTGATAGCACTCTCATTGTCGCAGAGAGTGGCACATTCTTCACATTGATGCCATAGTCCTTGAGGGTTTGCTTCATCCATAGCAATTGAGCATAGCAGGATCCAAAGAAGAATGTACTCAGCTTCAATAGTAGAGAGTGATACGCTAGCTCGCTTCTTCGAGGACCAACATACAAAGGATCGTCCGAGGAAATGACATGTACCGATGTTGATTTGGTCCACCCGATCACCAAAGATAGTCGAGTCGAATATCCAATGAGATCAAAGGAAGAGCCCTTGGGATACCATAATCCAAGTGTCGAGTGTGAACTAGATATCAAGAATATGCTTCACAGCCTTATGGTATGATTCTTCTGTAGCTTGAAATCGGGCACATGCAAACACTAAGCATAATATCCGCCTAGATGCGCATAGGTACAATAAAGAGCCAATCATGGAGCGTATACCTTTTGATCAAGTCTTTACCATTTTCATCGGTGCATAGATGGCCATTTGTGGGCATAGGGATTTTGACGCCTTTGGCAATCTTGTATGCCAATTTCCTCAACACATCCTTGAGGTATTTCTCCGAGATATGAATATGCCATTGTGTTGTTGATTAATTTGAAGACCTAAGAAGAATTTCAACTCTCCCATCATAGACATTTGATATTCCTCACTCATCATATAGGCAAATTCGTCAATGTAACGTTGGTTACAACGAAAGATAATATCATCAAAATATATTTGGCACACGAATAATTCATCATCATATGCTTTGGTGAAAAGAGTTGGGTCAAGGAACCGGTTTGAAGCCTTTCTTCATGAGGAATTCTTCAAGCAGGTCATACCACGCCCGAGGTGCTTGCTTGAGGCCATAGAGAGCCTTGTTGAGTCTCAGAGACGTGATCTCGAAATTTTGGATCCTCAAACCTGGTGGTTGAGCAACATATACTTCTTCCTCAAGCTTACCATTGAGGAATGCACTTTTCACATTCATTTGATGTAAGATGATATTATGATGGTTAGCGAAGCAAGCAATATGCTAATAGCTTCAAGTCTAGCAACAAGTGCAAAAGTTTCATCGAAATTAATTCCTTCAACCTCGTGTAGCCTTGAGCTACAAGACGAGTGCCTTATTCCTCACCACAAGACCATTTTCGCTTTGTTTGTTGCGGTAGATCCATTTGGCACCGGCGATGTTGTGCTTGCATGGGTCTCTGGTCGCTGACAAGCTCCCACAAAGTTGTTGAGCTTGAATTGATGCAATTATCTTGCATGACTTGAATCCACTCAGTATTCCATGAATGCTTCATCAACCTTAGTGGGCTCGTGATAGAGACAAACGCAGTAATGCCCACAAAAGTTAGACACGCAGAAGCTTTTGAGCGCTGCTGAGAGACCTGGTGCGTTGATGTCGCTGATGATTTTCTCGACCGCACTTCTGCTTGCAACGCGAGGATGTGCAGTTGACGACTTTGCTTAGGCCCAAGAATTTTTTCAGGACTGCCGGCGTCCTGGATTCGGGGGTATCCAGTCCCGCCTGCCTGCGGCCCACCACGTGGCTTCATCGACGGCCTAGTATGGCCCAGCCAAAGACTAACACCACGAGACCCTCGCGAGGGGCCAAGCCTTGTGAGGCGGACGACGCCAAGACCCTCGAAGGAAGTGTCCTCCTCAGGAGGGCTCCTGAGGCGCGGAGAGTTCTATGCAAGCTACCTCACGAGGCTCAGCTGACGTGAGTCATGATTTACCTCAAGGCCAAAGCGGGCGCCAGGCGGGTGCAGAACGCAGGTTTCCTCTTTGGTGCAAGGGAGGCAAGCCACAGGCACGGAGCCCCGAGGAATCGGCCAAAGGTTTCCATTCTGGTGCAACAAGACCAAGACCGCCAGGACGGCAGGACAGAGGTCATCACCGAGCCCACCGTAGCGTCACAACTAGAGGCTTTTCGCAGGCGAAGACTACTTTTGTCAGGATAGACTGTACTACTTGTCCCCTTTCAAATCCCGCCGCCACTAGGAATCCCTTCCCCGCCATATTTGGGAAGAGGACCAAGGCCACTATATATAGGACTTAGCCACCCCATAGAAGAGGACGGAGATCGAACAAGTAGAGCACCACACCAGCTCAAGAACACCTCACCTCCCGAGGCTTGTTCATCCACTGCATTAGTTCATCCATAGCCCTCGAGGCAATCCACTACACCACACCGGATTAGGGTATTACACCACAACCAAGTGGTCTCAACCAAGATAAATCCCTCATGTCTTTGTGTCTCTTTGAGCTCAAGCGCCAGGCCTAGGAGGATTGCAGTAGGCAAAGCTAGGCAGGTTGAGATCTCCGACGCACCCCTGCAGTTCAACCTCTCAAGGGTTGCCGGATCCCTAACTGACATTTGGCGCAGTAGGGGTGCATCGGAATATTCTTCCTCGACCTCTAGATCGTACACCGATCCCTATGGCAGCGCCTCCGCCGGGCCTCTCGACGCCAAGATTCCCGAGAAGCGCCAGGTTGTGCCGCTTCACCTCTCTCAAGCAGTAGGGTAAGCAAGTGGCGCCAAGTTCCGACCGAGATGCCGCTGCATATGACGGCGCCGCGATCCAGCCCCTTTCACGCATACGAGGAGGTAGTTTGGGTAGTCAAGGGCGGAGACGACAAGGTGAAGGCTAACTCGGTTTCCTATGGCCCTCGAGGCGCACCACGCGGCCTCGTTGCTCAACCTACCGACATCTTCCGTGGCCTCCGGAAGGAGCTATACAACCTCTTCTCGCCCACTATGCGGGCGCGCCAATACTTCGGTCGCCGAATTCTCCTAGGTGGCTCGCAGCGCCACCCTCCGACCGCCACATCAAGCGCTTCTATCGGCGGGCAGGCAACACTCAGCGGTCTCGGCTCCTCAGTTGGGCGGCGCCTAAGTCGACCTTGCTTTTTGGCCCCAAGATCACCCCGCCGCCACGACGGAGCAAAGGCTGCCCGATGCTCGCACCCCACCATTTTCCACGTGAGCATCACCAGACCCCATCGACGGGCGGAGCTAGCACTTTCAATGTGTCTCTCCCGGAGGCGCTCAGCTTACCCATATGTTAGCAAGCCGGGCCACTTCTCCAAGCCTTTTCTCCAGGGTTGGTGACGGCTCCACCAGGCCCATGGGCAGATCCGCTCTCCGCTACCTTCGACCCGTGATAACTACTCCGCACCGAGCCCATCGACTTCGACATCGCCAAGATCGACCACTGATAATGCTATTCTCGGGATACCCAGCCTTGGCCCAATTTTATGGTCACACTCCACCCCAAGATACAACCTCATGAAGATGCTCGCAGCAACGGTGTCCTCACGGGTAAGGGGGACACCAAAGGCGCCAAGCAGGCCCTCAAGATCGCCTTCAAGACAGTTGCATGACCGCCAGCTACCCAGCACGAGAAGAAGGATCAAGGTCCTAGAAGGGGCCGCCAAGAAGAAGCAGCTTGTTCTCCCAAGACCGAGCCGAGACGGGCAAGTGCCGGTCTACAAGGATGAGACGGCTAGCGCCACCTTCACTATAGGGGCTGGCCTCCCTCAAGATCAAGAGGAGGCATTGATCAACTTTTTGCAGCCAACAGGATGTATTCCCTTGGGAACCCAAACACTGGCTTGGTCCTAAGGGGATAATCATGCACCACCCGAGGGTATGCCCAAATGTGCGGCCACTGAAGCGTATAGGCACGCCAGTCCACCGAGAAGCGTGCCTTCATCGTCCAGAAACCCTTGCTACAAGTCGCAGGGGTCATCAGAGGTGCGTACCCAGAGTGGTCATGTAACCCCGCCATCGTCCCCAAGAAAGGAGGGAAGGAGCGCATGTGTGTCGATTTCACCAACCTCAACAAGGCATGCACGCAAAATCCCTTCCCGCTCCCTCGCATCGACCAGATCGTTGACTCCACCGCCGAGTGTGACCTGTTGTGCTTCCTAGATGCCTTCTCCGCTATCACCAGATCAAGATGGTCGTGGAGGATGTGGAGAAGACGGCATTCTCTCCCCGCAGGGTGTATCACACACTGCATGCCCTTCTGGCTGTGCAGAATGCCGAGCAACCTTCCAATGGTTGATGCACATCGCCCGGGTTCGCGCAGTTCGGGAGGAACGCAGAGGCCTACGCTGATGATATAGTGGTGAAGTCTTGGGAGGCCGTGACTCGATAGAAGATCTAGAGGAGACATTCGCCAAATTTCAAGATGGTGGATCTTCGCTTAACCCCGAAGTGTGTTAGGGGTCCTTCCGGCGTGATGGGCTTCTTGGTGTCACAGAGGGATCGAGGCTAACCCGTGTTAAGGCGAGCATAAGATATGAACCCCTGGCTGCACTCGGGAGATGCATAATGGTTGGCTGCATAACCTCACTTGGGTGCCATTTCAAGTCAGAGCGCCCCGCTTTTCAAGTTGATGAAAGGAAGGAGCCATTCGAAAGTTCCCCGAGGCGACGGAGCCTTCCAGACCTCAAGAGATATCTCGACCATGGCCTGCGGATGGTGGCGTCAGCTCTCGAACCCTTGGTGCTCTATTTGGCAAGAACCCCCACTCATCCAAAGACCACCTCGGTGGCGCTTAAGGAAGGAGCGCCTAATCAAGAAGCCACAAGCAGGATGCACAACCGCAAGCAAGGCGAAGCACCCCTAGGGCAAGGCATCCAAGTCTCACCGATGCAAAGGCTTGGCAAGCCCTCCCGGGCCACGATTGACCCCTGGTGGCTGCTAAGGTTCCAAAGGATCGGCCCTCATGAGGCCGTAAGGGACCTCGTGCCTCGTGAAGAACAAGATTCCACTGATGCTTGCTTGTAGAGCACCTCAGATACTTCGCACAAGACAGCCTTCAGGGAGGCCCGCGCACACTACCCCATGCCATAAGTTTTTCGTGACTCATGTCGCCTGTGAAAATGCGCCCACTACTTTCAAGGCCACCCCATCAAAGTTGTATCAAGATAACTACCGATTGTAAGTTCGAGCCCTAACGCGAGCCGCAAGTTGTTGAATGGAACATTGAGCTTCAAGAATTCAATCTGAGTTCAGACCACCAGGGTCATCAAGGGCGCACCTCATGGACTTTGTGGCCGAGTGGACTGACGCCCGACCACGGGTAGGCGAGACTACTCCTCCCGCCAGAGATGAAGAGCCGGATGGATGGATCATGTAGTTCGACGGGCGTCGATAAGGCGCAGGGCGGGGCCATCCTCATCTCACCTACCAAGGACAAGCTTTGTTATGATGTACACCTCTACTTTCAGCAGGGCGAGAAGGTCTCCAACAACATCGCATAATTGAAGGCTTGCTCGCCGACTCAGGTCATGCTGCACTGAGTAAAGCGCCACCATCAAGGGCTCACTTCTCGCCAATTTCTCCAATAAGGAGTACATGCCTAAGGACGAGCACATGGACGCAGAGAGGAAGCGCAAAATGGAGAAGCGGTTCATGGGCATGGAGCTGCAGCACGATCGCGGATTTAACAAGGAAGCAGATTTACGCCGCCAAAAGAGTTTTCCTGTGCTCCTCAGAGCCAGGTGTTTGAGGAGCGGCCGAGGAGTCCCGGATTAGGGGTCCCTGGACAGCCGGACTGGTACTTGTGCTGGACTGTTGACTATGAAGATATGAGATTGAAGACTTTGTCCTTGTCCGGTGGGACTCTCCTTATGCGGAAGGCAAGCTTGGCTATTCGGATATGTAGATTTCTTCTCTCAGAATCGACTCGTAATTCCTAGCCCTCCTGTCTATATAAACCGGAGGGTTTAGTCCAGAGGACAACAACAATCATAATCATAGGCTAGCTTCTAGGTTTAGCCTCTACGATCTGTGGTAGATCAACTCTTGTAATACCATATCATCAAGATCAATCAAACAGAAGTAGGGTATTACCTCCATCGAGAGGGCCCGAGCCTGGGTAAACATTGTGTCCCCCGCCTCCTATTACCATTAGCCTTAGATGCACAGTTCGGGACCCCCTACCCGAGATCCGTCGGTTTTGACACCGACATTGGTGCTTTCATTGAGAGTTCCACTATGTCGTCACGGTAAGGCTTGATGGCTCCTTCAATCATCCACAACGATGCAATCTAGGGTGAGGTTTTCCTCCCCGGACAGATCTTCAGATTCGTGATGCAATCGCGGCCAACTCGCTGGCCATCCGAGCAGATCGATAGCTACGCCCTAGCCATCGTGTCAGGTTTGAAGCCCGAACTACACCACCAACATCCGGAGACTTGATCTTCGACGGATTCGAGCCCATGACAAAGCGCCGAATACGTACGGAGCCCGACATAGATCTCGCCTCGGATGGTGTTCGAGATCACACCCACGGCGCTCTGCTCTTAATTCGAGCAAATCGTGCTATCCAAGGACGGGTGGATGGACTCGCCACGGAGGTCCAGATACCAGGCGTAGAGTCCAACACGTACTTCGCCTCCAATGAGGTATGTGTCATCGAACTCGGACTCGCCTCCAGCCATAGGCTTCAACCACGGCATCCGCGTTTATCGGATCTGATTGGGCACCGATCATGGAGTTTACCTCCATGATATCTTTCAAGACTCGCTCTTGGGCGACGTACAATTCACTCTCACCCCGTCAGAGACTCTGGTCAACTATGTCCGACTTTGAGTGGAAGCGGCGACAAGAAATTCGCTCCCCACCCACCACCCACTTAATAGCCATCGCTGCATTTACTTAACCGACATGCTTGATTTCGACCAAGACATCGACGGTATGAATGATGATGTAGAAGAAGAATAGGAACCACCACCAAAGGGCGCCGGACAGCCACCTCATCATATGATATATACATGGTGGACACACCCAAAGAAAAACAACGGCGAGAACGGAAGGATGCAACGGAGGATAATCCTCTTGAGAAGCAAACTAAAGTGATTACGCCGGCGGCGCCTAAATCCCGCCACAAGAAAAACAAGGATAACAGCAGAAGAAAGAATAATGCCTTGGTCGACCTAAAGGCAACAACGACCCCTTGGACCCAGCGATGGAGCAGGATGAGCCGTGGACGGTGAACATAGTCCGGGCCGCTGTCCGATCATAGCGATGGTGAAGATAAAACTCATAAACCTGTCTCCGAGAGGAGAACAGTCCGACGACGATGCACATCATCCCGTAAAAGGCACTTGGAACAAGAGAACCTCCATAGAAGGCTTATCGCCACCGCAAGGAGCTTGAAGAAGGTAAGTAAAGGCTTAAGGCCGCAGGATACGCCAACCGCAGATGGAACAAAGTGCTAGACATCAAGAAAATATGGTGGCGATCGCCACACAAAGAGCTACCCAAAGTGCAAGTTGTCCGGATTCGACGATGAGGCTATAGAGCCCATTCCGCCAAAAAATAATACGGCCGATCACGGACCGACCACCCCTGTGGTCAGCGACACGGCGGCTAATGACGCCGACACAAGTCAGCACATGATTTACGTGAGCACCGAACAAAAAGCCGGTATGGCAGGTCCATCTATGGATCTAGGAAGCTTCCGCCGGGATCACGACCACCAAAAAAGACTATATGATCTAATACC
>JAHHZJ010002681.1:0-86183 GCA_021437245.1 Aegilops speltoides | reverse complement strand
TTAATCCATTTTTCAATTAATTTAAATAATTAATTAAATTCCAGAAATTCATAAAATCTTTAGAAAATCATAACTTTTAATTCGTAACTCGGATTAAATTATTTTCAACATGAAAGTTGCTCAAAACAACGAGACGAATCCGGATATGCAACCCGTTCGTCCGCCACACACCCCTAACATATCAAACTCGCAACTTTCCCACTCTGGCTCCTCTGCCCGAAAACGCGGAACACCGGGGATAGTTTCCCAGTTGTTCCCCCCCTTCACCGGTATCACCTCATACCGCGTTAGGGCACCCCTAGCACTGTTACTTGTCATGTCATGCATCGCTATGCATCTGTTTGTTAAGTATTTATTGTTTCTTCCCCTCTTCTCTCGCTGAACACGAGACCGACGTCATTGCTACCCAAGAGGGACTACGGTGTTGACGACCCACTCTCTTGCCGGAGCAACCAGGCAAGCCCCTTGATCACGGATATCGCCTATTCTTCTCTATCTGCTTGCATTAGAGTAGTGTAGCATGTTACTTTTCGGTTACTCCTATTACATTGCATAGCCTTTGTCATTGTTGCTACATCATTGATACCTTACCCGCAATCCTAAATGCTTAGTATAGGATGCTAGTTTATCACCATTGGCCCTACATTCTTGTCGGTCTTCCTTGCTATACTATCGGGCTGTGATCACTCGGGAGGTGATCACGGGTATATACTATACATATATACATACTACAGATGGTGACTAAAGTCGGGTCCGCTCGAAGAGTACCCGAGTGATTCACGGATTGGGGCTGAAAGGACCTTTGTCCCGACCCTCTGTGTGGATCTTTGTGGCGAGCGACAGGCAGGTTGAGACCACCTAGGTGAGAGGTGGGCTGGCCTGGTCGGCGTCGCGTTGCTTCATAATAACACGCTTAACGAGATCTTGGTATTTGATCTAAGTCCGCCACCGCCTATACGCACTAACCAACTACACGGGAAAGATATGGGCACTCGACGTCGTGGTATCAGCTGAAGCCTTCTTGACGTCAGCGATTGAGTGGCGCGCGCCGGATTGGAACGTAAGTCTGCACTTGTATTAAGGGGCTAGTTACGCTTCCGTCTGCTGTCGCAACGTCTTGGTGTGCAAGGGCGATGGGCCTGCCCTGCGCCATAGGAGTTAGACCGACGTGCTGACCTCTCTGTTGTGCCTAGGTGGGGCTGCGACGTGTTGATCTTCCGAGGTCGGGCATGACCCAGGAAAGTGTGTCTGGCCAAATGAGATCGAGCGTGTTGGGTTACGTGGTGCACCCCTGCAGGGAGGTTTATCTATTCAAATAGCCGTGTCCCTCGGTAAAAGGATGACCCAGAGTTGTACCTTGACCTTATGACAACTAGAACCGGATACTTAATAAAACACACCCAGACAAGTTCCACAGATAACCCGGTGATCGCTTTTCCACGCAGGCGGCGAGGAGGATCGCCGGGTAGGATTATGCTATGCGTTGCTACTTGGAGGACTTCAATCTACTCTCTTCTACATGCTGCAAGACGGAGGCTGCCAGAAGCGTAGTCTTCAACAGGATTAGCTGTCCCCTCTTATTCTGGCATTCTGCAGTTCAGTCCTTGATATGGCCCTTTACACATATACCCATGCATATGTAGTGTAGCTCCTTGCTTGCGACTACTTTGGATGAGTACTCACGGTTGCTTTCTCCCCCTTTTCCCCTTTTCTTTCTTTACGGTTGTCGCAACCAGATCTTTGGAGTCCAGAGCTGACGCCACCGTCGATGACGACTACTACTGCTGGAGGTGCCTACTACTACGTGCGAGTGCGGCGACGACCGGTGAGTAGTTTAGGAGGATCCTGGCGGGAGGCCTGCGCCTCTTCGATCTGTATCCGGTTTGTGCTAGCCTTCTTAAGGCAAACTTGTTTAACTTATGTCCGTACTCAGATATTGTTGCTTCCACTGACTCGTCTATGATCGAGCACTTGTATTCGAGCCCTCGAGGCCCCTGGCTTGTATTATGATGCTTGTATGACTTATTTACGTTTTTAGAGTTGTGTTGTGATATCTTCCCATGAGTCCCTGATCTTGATCGTACACATTTGCGTGCATGATTAGGGTACGATGGAATCGGGGGCGTCACAAGTTGGTATCAGAGCCAACTGCCTGTAGGAATCCCCCTTCCACACTCCTTGGCCGAAGTCGAGTCTAGACATTGCAAAACTTTTACTAACATGGTTGTGCGGCCCATGGGCCCACGTCGCCATTGGGTGGTATTAGGATCTTTTACTCCTCGATCTTTACTCCGGGATTCTGAACTCTCTTCTATTCGGGTTAAATGGTTTTTACTAAAATCTAACTTTAGGTTCTCGAAAATACTTTCTCCCGGAGATCCCCTTCAGTCCAGATGATTGCCGGCTGCACCAGAAGATTTCGAAGATACTCTCCGATTTTCTCTCGAGACCTTGTGCCCGTTGCTTTTGCAATTCCCTTCCACCGAAATATCCCTATGGATAAATACTTACACATGTCATGCTTAATTTTATTCCCAGTCGATCTTGTTATTACAAGATACCTCGAAGTTCTCTCTAATGTTCCGAGAATACTTTGTGCCTACTGCCTCGCAGTTCTTTGCTACACGAATACCACTACGGATAATTTCTTGCACTTACCATGTATCCACTCATCCCCAGTTGATTCATGTATGTCACCAATCCTCGAAATATCATTCGATCTTCCCAAAATCTTGAGCATCCTATTGCTCTCGAAATTCTTGATTGCTTGCATTATGGTTAATCCCATTAGTCTAGTAATCTTGTTGACATCCATTGTCATTGACATTTTGAGTCCGTTGATTCGATTTGTTGCGAATGCTCGCAATCCTCAATCAGATCCTAGAATTCATCCTTCCGTCTCAGACGTCGTTTTAATAATGAGATGGTTCTCGCCAATTAAATTGTCGTCGATTGTGCCCCTAAGTCTATTGAACTTATCCATCCTTGATCGGGCGTGCTTGATCCTTAACTTTGTAAATCATAATTCCTTAGCAATTGAGCTCTAAGTTATTCAGTTGTTTCTATAATCCAATGTCTTTGCCTTGCTTCTTCCTCTGGTTGTGTGTCGATACTCACCCCAGATCCTTTGTTGGATTTTATCCGACAATGTCCTTCATTTGGATATATACCGCATTTGGTAAATTGTATCCTCTGCTTTGTCAACCATGCTCTGCTATCGAGCTTGTGTCATTTACTCCTGAAGTTTGTGGTATATGTTCCTAAGAGGCCCCGATGGGTTGGACATCTGCCTTCTCTAAACTGTGTGAACCCGGAAAATACTATGGGTCATACTCTACTAGTGTTATGTCAGATAAAATTTCAACCCACAATTTCGTTGAAGGCGAGAAGTGAATGAAAGGTTATGCATTAAACAAGTGGGAGTCAACCTTGAACTTTGTGTTCATGCCCATGGACACGATGTAGATCTTATCATTAAAAGCTTCTCTTAAATTAATTATTCCCTTGGTATAAGTTCATCTTATATCTGGGATCTGGCCTTTTGCAATCGTGGTTCCGACCATATGTTCTTCCTTGATCCCATTTCTTGGGAAAGTTTAAACACTTGTCCTCTGCAAAGCAATACCCCAGACCAACCTCTACTTTGGTCTGTCATAGAGTAACCCCTGGTATCTCGAGGATATCACGCCATTGCACTACATTACCTTGTCCTTTGATGGAGTACTACCTTTACCCTGTCTTTGTCACTTCATGCTTCTGGGTTGTTTGTTAATCGAGAACACCGATAAGTGAATCGATTCAGCACTCCGATTCAATAACTCTAAGTAATTTTTGTTGCTTACGAGTTTAATAATCCTTTAGGTCATTCCTAGCCTGATCAGCTATATCATTATCATACTAATTTTTTTTAACTATGCTACCTGGTCCTTATTCCCGGAGCACAACTTTCAACGATGAACTAAGCTTGCGTCGATTTTCGTCGTCATATCATTTCTCCTTGAACAACAAACTTGATTTCGAGTTTGTGTCCTAACCGTGGTTCCAATAATCTTTCGCTTCATCATTCGTTTGACTTGATGTCATCGTCGATCGATTACATCTTCGTGTAACCTCTCGACAAATGTGTCGTGATCATCATCAACCTTATGAGCTCTTCCAGGATGTCAATCGGATTCATGATGAGAAATACCATCCTTGCCTCGATGATTTGTGTTATCATCAACCACTTTATTGCCTTCCCTCCAACACAAACTTGTTCTTGTTTTGTGTTATACCTTGAGTTCCTTGCTACCCAGCATTGTTCTTCTTTACATTGGAATATTACCACCTTTTATGTCAAGAATGTCGTGAGAATTTCACCACCTCTTAAGAAATTCTTGTTGCAGCGATGCTTCTCGCCATCACCATTGTTTCTTGGTCCCCGTGTTGGTTCTAACCAGGATACCAACAGATGAACGGTGCTATTTGGATTCTGCCCTTCTAGAAACCCTATTGCTTTGAAGTTAATGGTTGGCCGTTCATTCTTAGACATTTGATTATTGAATCACCATTCCGACGTTGGTTGTGCAACCCAGCCCATATTTCGGGTGCACCTTTCAACCAATGTTTAATTGTGTATGTTTTCCTCGAGCATACATCATTATACCATTTGATCTGACAAATGTTATCTCCTTGTTCACATAATTGTGGAAATCCATCTTTTGTTAATCTCGATGAATTGTCGCTGGTTCCATCAGCCACCTCCTCATCCTCTCGTTGGTTTACCGATGAACTCTTGTTTCGGAACTGGCTTCCATGGTTCATCTCCCGAGAATCTTCGATGTCATCTCGTCAATTTGTATCGCACCTTTTCTCCTCAAGCATCGTGAGTTTGAGGTATCCTAACACCGATCAGATCTGAATCTCGGTCAGATATGATGGTTGGAACATTTTTCCAAGAGTTATAACACTGGTCTTTTATGACCCGGTAAGGTGATGGCATGCCCAGCACACCTGGCCGGATGACCTGCTGTTATAGTTTCCTAATTAGCAAGGTTATCCATTCTTCCATGAGGAAATTGTAAGACTTATTCTACAAGTTGTTCCTGGTGGATCCTTCCTGTATCCAAAGTCTGACCTTTGCTTGAAGACCATGTCAATACTATCTCGAAGCATGTCTGTGGTACTCCGATTTTCAACAAGAAAAATTGAAGCCCAATGCTAAATGTTTCCTGCTCAATTATCCAAACACCGCTGTATGGGTAATGTCATGAAATTCCTCTCCCCTTACATAAATGGTTTTCTACTTTCTATCCTGTCATGGATATCATGCTCTGTTTGTCCTTGGGAAGGAAATACCCCTGAGATATGTGTTTTAACACATTTTCCTTTCCATTGTTCTGTTTAATCTGATAATCATATTTTCCTTTCCATTGTTTGGTTTAACCTTTCTTGTGATCTATATGACCTAAGCAGTAATATTCTCCTGCTTATGTAAACACCTCGTGGTACCGCTCATCGGTAAGACCTGTTACTATTGTTGATGACATTCCGGTAGCCACCGATGGATGAGAACCTTGCCTATTGGCCCGCCTCGTTCAACGGCGGAAAATGGTTCTCTTAGTCCCTCGCCTTAGTATCGCTGTTGTTGCCGACATAAGCGATAGGCTACCCTCGACACGCCTTACTATCGTGACCGTGCAAGATGTCGGCCCCTTCCTACCTTCAACCACATGGTGGGCCCATAACCCAGTTCCACAGGATCGAAACTCGACTCTCTGTACACCCCTGTTCCCAAAGTTATTCCTCGTCGTGGACTCGTATGTAATACACGGACCACCGTCCCAAGTGATCTATTTTGGTATCAGACGCAATACTTATTCTCGTTGCCCTGAACCCCTTTCACCTTCTGATTAGGCATCGAACGCTTGCCTATCCATTTGAAACTTCTCATGGTACCTCCTTACTTTGCTCTCGATATTTTCTTAAGATTCAATTCGAGAGTAACTTCCGCCACCTTCCTCGATGTTATCGACCAGATAGTCAACCTTGTAGAGGTCTGTCCTTTTGAAGCTACCCCTTATCCTTTCCGTAAGTACGATGAAGATCCCCAAGGAAGGACGACAACTTCATCATGATGACCCGAAGCAGAGATCTGAAGACATCAATGTAATGGATCGACCTCTTCGAGAAGAACAACCAACACCGAGAAGACTCGTTAGAATTTCGTAACTAAATCCCTTCCCCCTTACTTCCCCTCTTAAATCTCGGGACGAGATTTCAGGTAGTAGAGGAGAACTGTGACGCCCGGATAATCATGCCATAGTAATCCCACGCTAATCAAGCCACGTCACCTCGGTTACTGTTGCTAATCTCTCGTTAGTTCAAAACCGTTCAAACATCAAATTCAAAATAGGCCAAACGGTAAAAGTTTTCAAACATTAAAACAAAAATGTTCGGGGGGTGCCAAATATTGCGTAGGTAATTACGGTGAAGTGAACGCATTTTTAGAAAATGCCTAAATACTTTAAAATGAAATAAAACAGAAAAGAAAAATAAAGAAAATAAAGAAAGAAAGAAAGGAGAAGAACCCCCCCGGGCCAGCCGGTCCAACTGGCCGGCCCATTCGGCACCGGCCCAACTGAGCAAAGGCCCAGCCGACCACTCCCTCTTCTTATCCCCTCACCCCGCAAACCCTAACCCACTCCCCGCACCCACACCCCACTCTCCCCACGACGCCCCCTCCTCTCTCCCGATTTGGATCGGGATCCAGAGAAGGCCGACGCCGCCCGGCGCCGCCCCGTCCACCCCTCCTCCCAGGCCGGCCTCTGCTTCCTACCGGCGCCACCCCGCCATCGCCGCCTCGACCCCGACTCCGTCGCCCGAAGTGTCCCAGACGCCGCCGGACTTCCCCTTCTACGCACGTCGTCCCCGTCAACCTCCCTGAACTCCCCCGCGCCCATTGCCACGATCCCTACTTCCCCCGGTGAGGTCCCGGCCTCCTCTCTCTCCCTCGCCTCGGCGTACACCCCACGCCGCGCGCGCTCGACGTGCGCGCCACATCTGCCACCGCACATGGGAGGCTCAGCTGGCTCACGCGCCCGGCCGCGCTCACCATCACTGCGCCCGGCCGCGCTCACGTGGCCTCGCCCGCCCGGCGTGCCCACACCACCGCCCCGGTCGCGCACCGATGCTCGCCCCCTGCGCTCGCCCGTGGTCAGCCCTGCTCGCCACCCGCGCGCCCCCGGTGGTCTTGCTCGCGGATCTGCGGCAGCCGCGCCTCCTCCGTCGCCCCCCCCGTCGCTGTAATCGCCATCCCGTCCTCCGCCCGGTTGGCGCCAGGCGAGCCCCGCCAGGTCACCAACCCCTGCTCCGGCGACCTGCCGCCCGCCCGCCTGTAGCGCCCGAACGAGCGGGTCTTGGGCACCGTTGCGCCGCGCCCATTCGGCAACAACAGCGCCCATGCGCCTGAAACCGCAAGGCCCTTGGGGCCACAGGCATGTGGGCCCCGCCCGTAACGTTACAAACAAAGAAAAAAAAAAAATAATATATAAATAAAATTTATAAAAATTGGATTATTTAATTAATTATTTACTTAATTAATTAACTTAATTAATCTTGTTTAGATTAACCTAATCATTTAGTTAGACTAACTAAACTTGATTAGTTAGTCTTAGCCTATGGCATGCATGACCCACATGTCAGTTGACGGTCAACTCTGTTGATCTGCCGACGTCAACATGACCTCATCTTGATGTCATTAATCCATTTTTCGAATTAATTTAAATAATTAATTAAATTCCAGAAATTCATAAAATCTTTCGAAAATCATAACTTTTAATCCGTAACTCGGATTAAATTATTTTCAACATGAAAGTTTCTCAAAACAACGAGACGAATCCGGATACGCAACCCGTTCGTCCGCCACACACCCCTAACATATCAAACTCGCAACTTTCCCACTCCGGCTCCTCTGCCCGAAAACGCGGAACACCGGGGATACTTTCCCGGTTGTTCCCGCCCTTCACCGGTATCATCTCATACCGCGTTAGGGCACCCCTAGCACTGTTACTTGTCATGTCATGCATCGCTATGCATCTGTTTGCTTAAGTATTTATTGTTTCTTCCCCCCCTCTTCTCTCGCTAGACATCGAGACCGACGCCTTGCTACTACAAGACGACTACGGTGTTGATGACCCCACTCTCTTGCCAGAGCAACCAGGCAAGCCCCCCCTTGATCACCAGATATCGCCTATTCTTCTATATACTGCTTGCATTAGAGTAGTGTAGCATGTTACTGTTCGGTTACTCCTATTACATTGCATAGCTGTCATTGTTACTCTGATCATTGATACCTTACCCGCAATCCTAAATGCTTAGTATAGGATGCTAGTTTATCACCATTGGCCCTACATTCTTGTCGGTCTGCCTTGCTATACTATCGGGCCGTGATCACTCGGGAGGTGATCACGGGTATATACTATACATATATACATACTACAGATGGTGACTAAAGTCGGGCCCGCTCGAAGAGTACCCGCGAGTGATTCACGGATTGGGGGCTGAAAGGACCTTTGTCCCGATGGCCCTCTGTGTGGATCTTTGTGGCGGAGCGACAGGGCAGGTTGAGACCACCTAGGTGAGAGGTGGGCCTGGCCCTGGTCGGCATCCGCGGTTGCTTCATAATAACACGCTTAACGAGATCTTGGTATTTGATCTGAGTCTGGCCACTGGCCTATACGCACTAACCAACTATGCGGGAAAGATATGGGCACTCGACGTCGTGGTATCAGCCGAAGCCTTCTTGACGTCGGCAGAGAGTGGCGCGCGCGGATTGGAACGTAAGCCTTGCACTTGTATTAAGGGGCTATTTACGCTTCCGGCGCGTTACGCAACATGCAGTGTGGAAAGGGCGATGGGCCCAGACCCCTGCGCCATAGGAGTTAGACCGGCATGTTGACCTCTCTGTTGTGCCTAGGTGGGGCTGCGGCGTGTTGATCTTCCGAGGCCGGGCATGACCGAGAAAGTGTGTCCGCCAAATGGGATCGGCGTGTTGGGTTATGTGGTGCACCCTGCAGGAAGTTTATCGATTCGAATAGCCGTGTCCCTCGGTAAAAGGACGACCCGGAGTTGTACCTTGACCTTATGACAACTAGAACCGGATACTTAATAAAACACACCCAGACAAGTTCCACAGACAACCCGGTGATCGCTTTTCCATAGGGCGACGAGGGGAGGATCGCCGGGTAGGATTATGCTATGCGTTGCTACTTGGAGGACTTCAATCTACTCTCTTCTACATGCTGCAAGACGGAGGCTGCCAGAAGCGTAGTCTTCGACAAGATTAGCTATCCCCCTCTTATTCTGGCATTCTGCAGTTCAGTCCACTGATATGGCCCTTTACACATATACCCATGCATATGTAGTGTAGCTCCTTGCTTGCGAGTACTTTGGATGAGTACTCACGGTTGCTTTCTCCCCTTTTCCCCCTTTCCTTTTTTTTCGGTTGTCGCAACCAGATCTTTGGAATCCAGGGAGCCGACGCCATTTGTCGATGGCGACTACTACTCGAGGTGCCTACTACTACGTGTAGGCTGCGGCGACGACCGGGAGTAGTTTAGGAGGATCCTGGCAGGGGAGGCATCGCCTCTTCGATCTGTATCCCAGCTTTGTGCTAGCCTTCTTAAGTCAAACTTGTTTAACTTATGTCCGTACTCAGATATTGTTGCTTCCACGACTTCGTCTATGATCGAGCACTTGTATTCGAGCCCTCGAGGCCCCTGGCTTGTATTATGATGCTTGTATGACTTATTTACGTTTTTAGAGTTGTGTTGTGATATCTTCCCGTGAGTCCCTGATCTTGATCGTACACATTTGCGTGCATGATTGGGGTACGATTGAATCGGGGGCGTCACATGTGGTTTTTGCCATCTTCTGCACTTGTGAATCTGTGGCAGATGTTTTTCATGTGGCAACAGCTGCTGTGCACATTTACTTCTTTTGTTTTTTGCATCCCGTGCGAACTATGTGGCAATTTGATTGTAAAATGCACGACACGTTTTGATCATACATGGACGACAACTTTCCTTCAAGTACCCCCAACCATAACCAAACATTCTACGTGATTCTAATTTTTTTGTCCTCTGCTGTTCTTTTATGTGAACTCTGCTTCTCATTTCTTCACTTTTAAATGCAGGTCATGTTCCCCATGTTCCAGGAGCTTGCACCACATGACCAACACGACAAGTGTGGTCACCACTATGCGATCTGTCTTGACCTGAAGAACCAACATTTTGAGGTGCTTGATTCAATCCGTTCGGGAGCTGATTCAGATCTTACTACGCATGCCAAATTCTTCATCAACAACCTCAAAGAGACATGGAACCGTCACTACGAACATTCAAAGGTCCAGATCAGACATTTCCCGATTGAGTATGTGGCGACCGCGAAGCAAGGGAACACGTAATTTCTTTTCCCCCTCCTTTATGTGCCGTTTACATCAATGCAACCCCTCTTTTTGTTGTCACATCTGAATTGAAGTCTATCTTTGCTACGTCTGTCCTTTTTTGCGTGTTCATCTAAGTCTTTTTCTCGTGTAGTACGGACTGCGGCTTTCATGCGCTGGAATACTTTGCAAAGTGGGAAGGCAGAGTTGTCCCCGCTATCACAGCTGCAACGGTCGTTGAGCTCCGGAAAATCCACACATGGAACTGGTTGACGAATGAAGATTTCAACAAGCGGTCCAGAGCACGCGAGTTCGTGGAGGAAGCTGTCAAGAAAATCAACAAGAAGTACAAGTGATCACGTGGTGTTACACACCGGACGCATACCTTACATTCTGTTGCTGAGGAATGTAAGGTACTTATCTCTTTGTTATCGTCGAAAACTATGTTTGTGTGCTATGTTACGACTGCAACCCCGCGTATGCTACTATGTAGTGGTGGTGTGTGAGCGACATTTTAGTAGTTTCTGTAATATATGTGTGGACGTGAACCTATTTTAGGCGTTAATGCACATATGTTTTTATGTTTTATCATTATTACAATGGTTTCATCGCATACAGCACCAGTTTGCTGTTTTTGATTGCGTCTATGATGTTTTAAAACAGATGGCAAATGTAGTTCAACATACATGGGGTAGCACCGGCTAGCACGGGGTAGGGTTGATCATGCAGCCACAACCTTGGCTGTGGTTTATGCACGTTACGCCTTTGTCCAATTTGTTTCCCATACATTGCCCACAACACACTATGTTTCTCTAAACCGCGTGGTATTTGTCATGGAAATATATGTCATGCACAGTCATTTCAAATACCATGGCATATTTTTAGCACAGCTAACATGGCAGATACAGTTCAAACAACATGGCAGATCAAGCATAATTAACATGGTAGATACAGTACAACTAACATGGCAGATCCAGTACAACTAAAATGGCAGATCCAGTACAACTAGCATGGCATATTTAGTACAAATTAGAATGGCATATTTTTAGTATAAAATAGCATGGCATATATTTAGTACACATAACATGGCAGATTTAATACACATAACATGGCAGATTAAGTACCCATAACATGGCAACTGCATTTCTCCACTCATTGAATTTTTCCTTCCATTTCTGATGTTCCTCGATAGTTATTCTCCCAATTTAAAAGAAATAATTCTCATCGTCTAGGGTACAAAACAAAATGTCCACAAGGACCATGTCACATTGCCCCAATTTCTTCTCATGGATTGCCCGCCCCTTTCTTCGTTTTCTTGTGTTTTGCTTGAATCTCCAATCTCGACTTGTACCTTATATCTCTTGGCGACCCTTTGTGATGGAGCAGGGTGGGTTCTGACCAGGTTTGTGTGCTTGCTGTTCCAGATCCTATCTCCGAGTTTTCAGATGATGGCCCCGTCGATGAAGGCACACTTGATGTGCGGGGGAACCGGTGTAAGGCTTCCTCAGCTTTCCTCTTCTTGATCTCATCAAGCTCTCTTTTCAGCGCCTTCCTGTGCTTTTCCGCGACTCTTGCTGTCTCATCACTTTTGCACGCTTCATCAATTAGCTCAGCATAGTTCTTTGTTAGCACAACGTGCCTCACGGCTTCCATGGTTAACTCAGGTCTCTCGTCATGCACAGCCAGAACCGCGTGTGTTGTCTGTGGTGCCAACGCGTCGTCAGCGTCCCAAGTCCATCGTCGCCTTATGAAATGGCGGGGCATCCGTGTCACAGCGTTCATGTCCATCACTTTTAGTATGTGACAACACACAATGCCGTCCCGTTCGAACTTGCAGCATTGGCAGTAGTACTCACCTTCGCCTATCGAGGCTTTCACGAAGTAGTTCCTTCCTTTGTCTGGGTCTTCAGGTTCTGAATCCGACATGCCCAAAATAGAACACACCTTGAACGTATGTTCGTCCACCTGGAAAGCCGTGAACATGCTGGCACGCTTTATTTCTTCCTGGAATCTGCAAGTTTTGTGCGTCTTATGTTAATCTATTGTGTGATCTTTTTTTGTAGCACGTTACGCTGTCATGGGAATAGAAATAGATTTTTGTTTTGAATATGGCAATCATAGTATACTGAACATGGCAAACATAGCACACTGAACATGGCAATTGTAGTACACTGAACATGGCAACTGTAGCATACGAGACATGGCAACTGCAGTACACCAGACATGGCAACTGTAGTACAGAAGATATGGCAACTGTAGTACATCAGACATGGCAACTGCAGAACACCAGACATGGCAACTGTATTACATTTTGAACTGGCCATCGTCATTTCCACAACAATATTTCCCCCAATGGAAGCACATTGCATAAAACATGGCATCTACATTTGAGTAAACATGGCAATTGCATTTTCAACAAACATGGCAGTTGCATTTTAGTAAACATGGCAATTTGTATTTCAGCATATGTGTTGACAATATAACATTTTTCAGTTGACACTGGCATTTGCATACCAACATGCCCCAATGGAAGTACAGTTCATTAAACATGGCATCGACACTTCATTGAACATGGAAAATGTATCCGAGTAAGCATTGTAAACAGAATTTTCATCGAACATGGCAACTGCAGCTGAGTAAGCATGGCAAACAGTATTTCATTAAACATGGCAACTGCATATCATGGCAACTGCATTTGCACTCTATATGGCACCTACTGCCTTAGTGCTTTTTGTGCAAATAAGACCGTAATGCAACTGACTTACTTGTTAAAGATCTTGTTTGTGTATATCTTGCTCATTTGCCTCTCCATTGGTAAATACGTTAGCAATTTCGGCTACTTTAGCGCGGTGGTAGCTTCTTACTACAGCTCAGATCCCAGAATTTTTTGTTGCAGAGCTGTGTACTGCTTGGCAAACTGTAGCAATGAGTTGCCAGGGCTCACGTATCGCTTCAAAACAGCATTGAACCCCTCATTGCGCTGCGTAGTCTGCAGAAAGGGGAAGAAGCACTGCATGAAGTAGGCGGGCACCCAGTACATTTGCTTCTCCCACAGACTAGCAAGCGTCTCGTTGTCTTGGACTTGATGTGTTTCAACCATGGCCATCCAGCTCCTTTCAAACTCCTCGACCGTCAAGCTGTGGTCCACGCACAGCTCGAATGCCTTGTGTAGCTCTGGACGGTCAGCAAAGAACGATCCTAGCGTCTCCTCAGCCTTCTTTATTATGTGCCACCGCAGCGTTCGCACATGCGCCAACGGAAAGACCTCCTCTATGCCTGCACGCATGCTAAAATCCTGGTCTGTTATTATGTTCATCGGAGCAAGTCCATCCATCCACTTCAAGAAGGTCTTGAACAACCAGACGTACCCATCCGTGTCTTCATTCCGAACGAGCCCGCAGCCAAACTGCAACGACTGATTGTGGTTATTTATTCCTATGAACGGAGCGCATGGCATCTTGTACATATTGGTGAGGTACATCGCGTCGAATGAAATGCAATCTCGGAAATGTTTGTAGGCTCTCCTTGCAGCACCATCCACCCAATACATGTTCCTGACACGGCCCTCATTGTCCAACCTTATCCTGTAGAAGAAATCTGGATCTTCCTTTGCTTTCTCATCGAAGTAGGCAATTGTAGCCTCTATGTCGGCCACCGCTCTCTCTCGGTACTTGGCATGTAGGTTTGTGGCGTCGGTGGTATGTAGGGCATGCTACTCAGTTTCCCCCTTTGTGTGGATGAGTGATAGTATCTGGACCATTCTCGATGGACCGACGTTACAATCATGTAGCAGCTTCTGAATTGCCTTTCGACCGGGTGAATCCTCGTGGGCGGTCGAAATTTGACCAGGTCGAACTTATTTATGAGTTTGTGGTTGTGCTCGTCAAAATATTCAAGGACCGACATCGTGTGTTCCATCTACGTTTAGCTTACACGGACGGGGCATCCCGTCTTGAGAATGATTCCTCTTTTTAGTTCGGAACGGCGGTGCTCAACACCTTTCACCTTCTTGTTCCTCCGTGCCTTGTGGCACCTCATCTCACCTCTGCTGTACTCGTTAGTTTCCTTAATTTTCCTATGGTACTCGGTGTTGACCGCAAATCCATGGAACTTTGCATATGTCTGGTAGTATTCCTTTGCTTCTTCGAATGATTCAAATCTCTGCCCAATGTACGGTGGCTGAGGTACCACGATCTCTGATTGCCCACCATCTTCATCCCATTCGCCTCGTCGTCGGTTTCATCATTCACTTGATGTCGGGCGGTTCCTTCTACTTGAGTGTTAGCAGTGATTGTGTTCAAAGGGGTGCTTGTCGGTATTGCTGGAATGATTGCCATTCCCGACTGCGACTCGAAATTGTCTGCGTCATGAGTGTCTGCTGGCTGGTGGAACGCGTCTTCTGTGCGCTCAGAGCTCCCCGCAGTAGATGTCCCCGCGCCGCTGTTAACTGTAGTTGTAGGCCCTGTGATAGGAAAAACAGGTACGAGATTTAAGTTTTTTGTTTGAATAACATGTGTATAGCAACGGATCACACCATCTACGAGTGATTTGGCACGGCATCATTTTCAAACAGCAAGCCGTGAGTCTGCGAGTGGACATGCACGGTAGCTATAGCTGTCCAGTGATGGCAGCTACTGTTCAACAAACATGGCAACTATTTGTTTTTGCATACAAATAACTTCAAATAACAAATGTACTGCTGTTTTTGTGGTTCAGTTTTTTTCCCTTACCTTGTTGTGTTGCATTTGACCTTTTTGTGTGGTCTGTGACACCAAAATGACGTGCTCCACCTGCAATTTGTGAAGCTTGCCACGAGACGTTTGCCAGGTTACCACCAGCGTAATAACCTGTACGCACCGTAGTGGTTGGTCAATTCATGGCAAATGCATTTTGTGCTAGCACGGCAAATGTATTTGCATCGGCATGGCAACCGCAGTTGTTCCTTCATGGCAGCTGCAGTTGCCATGACATGGCAAATGTAGTTGCACTGCCATGGCAACTGCAGTTGTTCTTCCCTGGCAACTACATGTGTCCATGGATGGCAACAACAGTTGTGCATGGATGTCAAATGCAGTTTCTAATACATGGCAACTGTAGATGACCAGTCATGGCAATTGTAGTTGTCAACTATGCTCCTTCTGCTAATTGATCATCCGTAACTTCACCTTTTTTATGGATTGACCTGTGTATGACGTCGAGGGCAGGTACATTGGTGGTGCCTAATGCCACGCGCTGCATGAAGGCTCTGCATTTTCACCCGTGGTAAGTCGTGAGTCCTTTTGCCAGTTTTTTTGCATGTTCATTTTTCATGTCCACAGCAGTATGCGCTCTTTTTGTCGTTTTTGCATTACCTTGATTATCCATACAAGCTAGTTGAAGTTGGCTGCCCGTACATTTGTCAGTGTTAGCGCCTTGTGAGTGAACTTGCCACGGGGCCTCCCTAATTATGTTTTGGTCATAAGAACCTGCTAAAAAATGATAGTGTACGACATAAGTAGAATGTCATCTTCATCGTCGCGAAGATGGCAACTGTTCTCTTCTTTTGTTAGCACGCATCATACCTACGTCTGCATACTGTTCTAGTAGTGGCAGCAACGGTCCTGAAGAGATGAGCTGACTGTACTCTGTTGCATCCCAAGGGGCTGTTTCTGGCCTTTGAGAACCCCAATCGCCAGCGCCGCCTTCGTGATTCATTCTTTCCGTGTCTCTCTTCTTTTCCAATGTGTTCTCAATCTCTGCATGAACAAGAAGGTATCAACAATCCACAAGAATTGTATTCTTCTGCTGCTTGCACACAGAAGATATGGATGGCAAGCGACGGGTCATAATAGGTGGCAGCTACTGACAACGAAAGGTGGCAACTGTCGTTATACACAAGTGGCAATTAATTTCTTCCAGCCCTCTTCATTCCAAAATTTTGCCCCTACCGTCCTTTCGTACCCAACTACTTGCGTCAATTAAACTAGGAAATTAAGTCAATTTCAAACGTTAGTACATGGCAGATCTGGTGTACTCTGCCTGGCAATTGCGACTACACACTGAACCATGTAGTATTCTACCCCTATAGCATAGATCCAGCACAAGATCGGGAGATTTTCAGCCTTAAGGATGAGAAGGTTGAGATCGGGAGATTTTCACCTGGTTTTTAGATGATCGTCTCCGGAGGGCTTGGTTGGAGTTTGGGGCTGAGGGTGGGGAGGGTTGGGGTGTGGTTTTGAGGTGGGAGTGCCCTACGGATCTGCTCTGTTTGCCATGGCAACCAGAGAAGGCCGGCGACGGAGGTCGGGGTTCGAGAGGTGGGGGACGATGGCGGCGATTTGAGGAGGGATGGATCGGAGGTCGAACTGGTTGGTCGTCTTGCGGCAGCGGGTCGGCTTGCGAGACAGGGCAGTCTTGGCGGGTTGGCACGCAACGAACGTGCGGGCCGTGCGTTTGTGCGCGTGGACGTGGTCGTGCGGGCCGGTTCCCGTCCATGCCACACGAGGCGTGCGGGCGGGTTCGCAGTTATTCGGACCCAAAATCTATACGTAACCTTACCTAGGTGTAGCATTGCTCATGATATGGGTCCGTGTGCTGATCTGTGGACTACCACGTATCGGCAAGTGATTGGCAAGGTAGCTAGCGAACTGTATCGAAATGGTCCCAGAACCTCAGGGTTTCAACGGAACGCACGTACAGAACAGGAAAACACCAAGGAGCTTCCTGTGCAGCAGGTAGGAGCTAGCGAGATGAGATGCCGTCCGACGATCGAGAGCAAGCAAGCAAGCGCGGCGTCGTGTCCCTCTCCGGCGTGGGGCACGCATGGCATGGGATGGGATCCACGGACGGAGGCCGACCGGCCAGAAAGCAGGCAGGCAGGCAGGCAGGGGCATATGGCACAGCTAGATCTCTTCGAGAAGTTAAGGAGAGCGAGGCGCAGCGTCACGTGCGTGCTCGCCTTCCTTTCAACGACGGGTCGCCGTCGCCGTCGATCGAACGACGCCTAATAAATTAGATCCTTCGATTCTCTTCCATGTGTTGTCCTGGGTTCCATATGCGTGTGCCGGCCGGCTTTCCCTTCCACCGTCGTCTTCTTCTTTCCGCCGTCTCACCGAACAGAGATAGATGGTGGAGTGCACAGACAGTAGTTCTAGCTCTAGCAGTGGATCAGAAGCTCCTTAATCTACACAATCTCCAATTATTGGCCTAAGATCCTAGCACGTGGCTGGTCGATCGAATTCTCCGTCGACACAAAGCCTGGCCGATCATGCTTAATTTGGATACTGATCATGAGGTCTTTTGATCCGAACTAAGCTGTAACTAACACAGCCTGCCGCACATGCAGACGCAGCACGCTAAGTGTCATCTTCTTCTCACGATCGGAAATGAACTACCTAACAGCCAGAAAACAACGTCAACGTGGATACACAAATGAAGCCCGTCCCATCGATCAAACATGCCATGTGCATGCACACCGGCCCACAACTTAATCCACCGGCGCCATGGCTAGCTAGCGCGTCCACGCATTCTCCAATAATTCGCTAGCTAGCCAGCATCTCATTATACGTACGGGCAAGAGATCACGAGCTTGTACCCCCCACGGTTCGGATTAGATGGAGTATCAGACACTACGCAAAGTAGTGCCTCGCTGACAAGGCAACAAATTGGTAACGCCGATAGAATTGTACGTTTGTTTGTTTGATCATGACATGACATGCGTGTATATGATGCATATGTGTGGATCATATGGTTGGCGTTTCCGTCATCCTGACATGCGAAGAGCACTCAAAGGAATGGGAAATGGAAGCTAGCTTTGTGGTGACTAGCTAGTGGTGCTTGATGCGGAGATCAGCAAGTTGAACAGAGCCCATGACGGCAACTTTGAGGGTAATCCTCAATAGGGTGTGGACAGTGGAGACACATGCCGAACTGGAAAAGAACCCTTCTTCCATCCGGCACCACTCCGAGTGGTCCTTCCAGCATCCCCATCTATCCCATTGGCCATAGGGCTGAAACACATCTTTATTGGGTACTGACTAAACTACCACAATGTAATTCAAGACCGGCCTTAGGACAATATACAGGCATACTCTCCACCCGTCTGGTTTTGGTGGACCCGATTTGTCAGATATGTGCCACATCAATGAGATACAAATTTCTCCCATATTTAGCACCATATACTTTTGATTCTGGGAAAACTTTGTTTTTGCCACTCTAGGTTTTGCCTGCTTTGCTTATTTCACTCTGTAATTTCACATATCACTTTTGCCACTCTTAGTTTTGACAATAGATCACAAATGTCATTCCATTGCAAAAGCAATAACTTTTCATTTCACTTTTGCCACTCTTAGGTTTTGATAATGTATCACAATTGCCACTTTAAAATTATTGCTTTTTCCACGGAATGGCAATTGTGATGTATTGTCCAAAACTAAGAGTGATAAAAGTGATATGTCAAATTATAGATTGGCATAAGTAAATTGGTCAAAAGCTAGAGTGGCAAAAATAAAGTTTTTTCTTTGATTCCTGCGTGTGCATGCACCCAAATTAACAGTAGAAACGGTATAAAATAACAATTCTGAATTTTTTTTGTAGCAAACATGATCGAGTCTTCTATGTAATTTTTTAGAAGGAATGACATTCATGGTGTTCTCAACAAAAAGTCAAAATTGATGCTCTAAAAAAGGTCTTTTTGAAGCATTTTGGAGGTTCGGTTTTGTCTTCTTCGCCTATAGAGCAGTATGAATTTCATTTCGTCATGAAAATCCACATGTGAGTAGAACACTTCACTATGTTTGTTGTAAAAAAAAGTTAGAATAGGTTTTTATTAAGCTTTTACTGTCATTCAGGTGATGGGGAATGATGTCCACCATAGCATTGTTTATAATTGCATGGAGGGTGGCTGAAGGAGAGGAAAAAAAAGGGAAAATATGGGACCTGTTGCATCCTCGCTGATGTTGCTTATGATCTCATTTGTGTTGCAGCCTTCTTAAGTGTAGTTTCTATCTCTCCTCCGCATTGATACTTCTTATTTATGTTGGTATTGTAATGGAATCTTATGGAGTTTGGTTCATTTGGGATTTGCAAGGTCATTCCCCCTCCTTTTCTAGAGTAGATAGCTTTTGAGTCATAAAAGAGAGTTGCGTCTTTACTCTTGTGATCCTACCTTGCTTTGCTGCTCGTACTTGGTACTGTTTTAGCTCTTATGGTAGGCTTTGGGTCTTAGTCTTGTGAACCTAGCTCTAATGGTTCTATTAATGGAAATGGGGGAAACCCCTTTTGCTAAAAAAGGGAATTACATAGAGAAGTTTGGTGACCGAAATTTGTCGGAACGAATCAAAAGAAAACATTGTTTGCACGTCTACTCTTGCATCGCAAAAGATTAGGCTCGCTTGCAATGCCAAAAGGAGGTGCGCCAAAGAGTATTTGTGCAAGTAACACGATCTAAATTAGCAAAACAATCCTTAGTTCATCACATTCCATCATATTTTCGTGGTAACACACCAAAGTTAGATAATGGAACCACGTGTAGAATTGGTGTTAAACTGTTGATACAACCTTGCCATTACATGCATTTTTTTTTCATCGTGACAACACATGTGTACCAACTATATATAGTACTACTCAGTAGACAGTAGTCAGTACAGCATAAGTGTACGTAAGAATTGTACAAGCGGCACGGATCGAACTATGTGTAAATGCATGTCAGGTCACGCTCAGATGCAGAGGGGACGCCCGGACCGATCCGAGCAGGTAAACGATGAGTTCGATCAGGCTCCAGCTCCACGATGGTACGGTGCACAGCGCAATAACGACCAGCCAACCTCTTTCCCTCGTCCCCATGGCTGGCCGGCTGGCTATATATCCGCACGACAAGGGAAGCCCCTTTGCTTAAGAAAAAAGCCTCGCTGCACCAACTCGATCGGCAAGTACAGGTTCTATCTCACTCGTCGATGCCGTCTTTCATCGACGGCCCAAGTCTCCGGTCGCTGCTCCGGCCGTCCACGAACGGGCGCCGGACCAAGACCCCGGACAGCGCCGGCGGCGGCAAAGCAGGCGGCGGCCATGGAGGAGGGATCTTCAAGATGTTCAAGCTCATGCCGATGCTCTCGTCGGGGTGCAAGATGGTGGCGCTGCTGGGCCGGCACAACAGCCGGGCGCTCCTCGCGGACCACGCCACGACGGTGACGCTCTTCGGGCACCGCCGCGGCCGCGTCAGCCTGGCCATCCACGAGGACACCCGCGCGCCGCCGGTGTTCCTCATCGAGCTGCCCATGCTCACCAGCGCGCTGCACAAGGAGATCGCCTCTGGGGTGGTCAAGCTGGCGCTGGAGAGCGACACCCGCAGCGCGCGCCGCCGGCTCGTGGAGGAGTACGTGTGGGCCGTCTTCTGCAACGGCCGCAAGGCCGGCTACTCCATCCGCCGCAAGGACGCCTCCGACGACGAGCGCCACGTCATGCGCCTGCTCCGCGGCGTCTCCATGGGCGCCGGCGTGCTGCCGGCCGCGCCCGAGAAGGACGGCGGCGTGCCCGCGGGGCCCGACGGGGAGCTCACGTACGTGCGCGCCCGCGTCGAGCGCGTCGTCGGCTCCAAGGACTCCGAGGCGTTCTACATGATCAACCCCCACGAGGGCGGCGTCGGAGGCGACGACGGCGGCGACGACGGCAGCGCACCGGAGCTGAGCATTTTCCTAGTGAGGATGAAGTGAACAAAGTAAAGAGATCAGTGCTTCGTGTTCCATATAGTAGCAACTCCAACGCAGCGACCCAAACGGACGCTCATTTTGCTTCTCTTTCTGGATACCCTCATGCGAGCAGGTCGGTTTTCGGCGAAATTGGAATATATATAGAGAGATTATCTGTGT
Organism: Aegilops speltoides; assembly: GCA_021437245.1. NCBI lineage: Eukaryota > Viridiplantae > Streptophyta > Magnoliopsida > Poales > Poaceae > Aegilops > Aegilops speltoides. Next base: position 64,916 of record JAHHZJ010002681.1, on the reverse strand, counting down.
AATATAGCAAGTTTAATGTACATATCCATGCATGCTGGACAGTTACCTCTGCCCTTCTCAGTTGGTGATTGAATTCCTGCTGCGAGTCGTTGACAGATCAGTTGCCTAGAAAGGTAAAAATTCGACAGATCACAACAAAAAATCAAATCAGTTTAGAACTTCAGATCTTAACTACCAATTGTTCTTGGTACAGAACCACTGCAGTATATCCTCACTGTACGTACAAGAAGCTTCAGAGTTCTAGCTTAGCTAGAGCATGATTTTTCTCAGCTTTAAGTTCTAACAATTATAATAGTAAGTAGATATCGATCAGCATCAATCCAGCATGGCAGTTGGCAGATGGATGCAAGCATCGCCCTTGGACAGGTTCTGGTCCTGAAACCGATCGAATGGCAATCATCTTCAGTGCTGCGTGTGGGGCGGTTCATCTTTCAAGATGCATGGCATGGGGCGACCTATGCGTCTAGTGTAGTCCATCCTCGCATCGCATGCATGCTGGGCCACGATGCACGATCTGGATTAATGGGAATGTCCATGATGAACTACTGTTAGCGTTCGATTGGTGGCGAGAGGTCTACAGCATTAACTTTCCAGCGAGCCTTCGTACCCTCCCAGCCTCTCTCTGTGGGCATGCACGCATCATCCGGCCATGAATCTCTTCACAAATGGAATCGGCTACGTGTGGTTGCTCCAAGTCCACAAGGTTTGAACAGAGGGTGAGCCAGCTTATGAGTGTGCACCGACGCCGAACGTCGATATCATTTAGTATGTCTAGAGGAGGGTGAATAGACTACAAGCAAAACCTAGGAGATTTGTTCTTCTAGATTTAAGTTATTGGCAAATTTTAAACTTAGCTAGCGGTTGTCTAAGACTTTCTACATGCAAACCTACAAGAGTGAAGAGACAAGATTGAAACTTGCATAAATAAGAGGTAGGATTAGGAGATTGCGGACAGAATGAGGTTTGAGGAACATTTTCCCCGTGATACACACAGTTGGTGCTATGTTACTCCATGTTGATGTAGACTTCGAATCATGGAGGTTTAGGATCTCTATGCCTATTCCAGGGGAGCATCTAATGCAGGGATGCCCCCGCAGATGTGGCACTCTTTTACCCGCATTAGTAACACGTGATCCTGATAGAACGATGAGAGACCTAGTTCTTAATCCGCGTAGAAAAAGAGAGGGTGACTCAGATCAGAAGGCATAAGGTAAAGGAGTAAAAAGAGCCTTACATTCCCTTCCACAATCAATTCCCTCATATAACTAAAGCATTTCTAGACTCGACTTTGACCAGTTTGGCTTGGTAATTCTACAGGCAGTCAGGCTCTGATACCAAAGCTATCAGGACCCCGATCCTAAGTCACACCGATCTAGCATGTAACACATCATATCATTTTGCGTCCTCACGCACTGTCACACCCAATATGCGAAGGATAGACTCGCATATTGAAACGCTTTTGCAAGGTGGATATCATTACATCAACATTACATAATAGATGAGGATATATACAAGAGGCAAACAATGCCACACGAATACAATATCATCATACAAGAGATCAACATCCGACTACGGATGATACATAAACAGAAACTCAAACAATGTCCACCCTGCTAGCCCAGGCTGCCGACCTGGAACCTATCCCCTGATCGAAGAAGAAGCAGAAGAACTCAAGCAAGCAAGCATCGCTCTCACGTCATGATCATCGCACAACCTGTACTGCAATCGTTGTTGTAGTAATCAGAAGCCACGAGGACTCAGCAATCCCATTACCATGGGTATCAAGACTAGCAAAGCTTAATGGGAAAGGAAGGGGTAAAGTGGTGAGGTTGCAGCAGCGACTAAGCATGATATGGTGGCTAACCAACGCAAATAAGAGCGAGAAGAGAGCAAGCGGAACGGTCGTGAAGCTAGCAATGATCAAGAGGTGATCCCGAACACCTACTTACGCCAAACATAACCCGAAACCGTGTTCACTTCCGGACTCCGAGAAGAGACCATCACGGCTACACACACGGTTGATGCATTTTAATTCGGATCAAGTGTCAAGTTATCTACAACCGACATTAACAAATTCCCATCTGCCACATAACCGCAGGCACGGCTCTCAAAAGTTTATACCTGCAGGGGGTCCCAACTTAGCCCATGACAAGCACTCGCGATCAACGAAGAATAGACCTTCTCCGGAAGACCCGATCGATCTCGGAATCCCGGTTTACAAGACATTTCGACAATGGTAAAACAAGACCAGCAAAGCCGCCCGATCGCCGACAATCCCGATAGAAGCTGCACATATCTCGTTCTCGTGGCAACACCGGATAAGTCAAGCTACGAGTAAAACCAGCCCTCGAGTTGCCCGTGGTGGCCCAAGAAGTTGCTCGTTTTGACCAACACTTAGACAAGCACCGCCCGGGGGCTAAAATAAAGATGACCCTTGGGTTAATTACTCCCAAGGGAAAGGGTAGGTGGTGGTGAGGCAAATGGTAAAACCAAGGTTGGGCCTTGCTGGACAAGTTTTATTCAAAGCGAACTGTCTGGGGGGTCCCATAAATCACCCGACCGCGTTAGGAACGTAAAATCCGGGAACATAACACCGGTATGACGGAAACTAGGGCGGCAAGAGTGGAACAAAACACCAGGCATAAGGCCGAGCCTTCCACCCTTTACCAAATATATAGATGCATTAATAATATAAGAGATATTGTGATATCCCAACATAACCCTGTCCACCATGGAGAAATCTTCAACTTCACCTGCAACTAGCAACGCTATAAGAGGGGCTGAGCAAAGCGGTAACATAGCCAAACAACGGTTTGCTAGGAATGGTGTCAAAGGTTAGAGGTTCATGGCAATTTGGGAGGCTTGAAGATCAAAAGATAGGTAGCGCAGCAAAGCGATAGAACGAAGCAACTAGCATAGCAATGATAGTGGTGAGATCCAGGGTAGCGGTCATCTTGCCTGAAATCCCGCAAGGAAGAAGAACGAGTCCATGAAGAAGATGAAGCCACGAAGATTTAACCACACGTAGACGAACGAATCCTCACGATCGCAACGAAACAGGAACTAACAAGAAGAAGCACACAACATAGGTAAACACACCACACATGAACAAGACATGATGCACAACAAGCATGATGCATGACAAAACTAGATGAGGCTACTCATGGCAAGAGATGGTGCAAACAAGAACAACACATCAAGGCAAGTTTAAAAGAGGCCGGGAACAACATATAACAATTCCGGTAAGTCCTCATATGCAGATTTCGAAATTGGTCCAGAACTGAATAAACCTTATGTTCAAGTTGTTAAACAGCAAGTTAAGGTGCACCAAGATGATCTACACGAAATTCTAGTCAAGTTACATATAAAGTTCATTAGATTCGGAGCTACGGCCTAGAAGATATGAGCAAAACAAGTTAAACATGGCATTGATGCAAAATGCATACAAACTTCAAGCAAACATCTCAAAACAAGGATGCAACATGATAATATGAAACTACATGCAAAATCAAGCAAGTTTCATATAGAACACACTCAAAACGGAGCAACGGTGCAACACATACACTCTATACAAGTCATAGCAACAATCTGTCCATAACAGCAACTAGGCATATTGCAAGCATCAAAACAACAAGCTACAGCACCCCAACATAAAAACAAAAGGCATGGGCATGAAGTACTGGTAAAGCATAACAAAACATGAACACTGAGCTATCTCCAGAAACAACTAGAACATGCTCAAAATGACATGGAGATATTGCAAATAATAACAGTTTCAGACTTTAGCAGAAATAACATCAGGTTGCAATGTTTAGAGCTATCAAACAACATGTTACAGGAAGCTATCATGGCAAACAAAGGCATGACATGAATCTACCAAATGCATAGATCAAAAGTCCCTTACTGACCATGAGCCAAAAAGGCATAGAAAATAAGACGGCACCCATGTAAACATGGCAAGTTATATTACAGATTTAAACATGGGAGGAACAACAATAAGTAGGCATGTTGGTGAGCTTGAACCACTCACCACAGAGCAACACATGGCATGGCAAGGCAACCAACAGTAAGAAGGCATGTTTATGAAGCTATACATGGCAATAGCAAGTTCATAGGGTGCATGGATCACTAGGAAAACACATGGGAACAAGTGAACTTAATGTTAACAGGCTGACAGCAACATTTTAAAGCAACTTTAGAGCAAGATAACAACATGTTACAGTAGGCTATAATTGCAACCAAGGGCATGAATGGATAGAGAATGCCATGTAGATCAAAACATGTTTATAGAGCATCTCCAGATTATGCATAGAACAACTAGTAGAAGCATGTTAACATAGCAACAAAATATAACAGAATCTGTCAGGAAAACAGCAACAGCAACTACCCTACTTAGAAAGCTTGATACACTCAGCACACAACTCACAAAAATACATGGTTGACACCTCTGGAAAGATGGCATGGCATAGATCAACATACATGTAGACATCAACCTCGTAGGATGCACCCATCAATCATGGCAAAAATGATAAAATAGCAAGTTATAACAGTTTCGGCAGACTAACATCAACATGCACTCTTCCAACAGCATTTCGGGCACCAAGATGAGCTCAAATGAAAATGACGCAATGGAATGAAATGATGTACTCGTCGAGAAGAACAATCTGACATATTATACGGACGAAACGGAGTTACGGATGCAGAGATGTGATGCGATGAACATGGCATGTTTATGTAAGAAAACTGGACACGAAAGCGGGGGGGTCAACCTGCGGGCACGGTTTATGATGCGGGGCGGCTCGCCGGAGCTCTCGCCGGAGTTGGAGCCGGAGGGGAGGAGGACGGCCGGAGATCGGGGACGGAGGGGCCGGGGCGGCCGGATCTGGCCGGATCCGGCGCCGGCGGCGTCGAAGCGATGTGGCGGGCGGCCGAGCACGGGCGGAGGAGGCGCGCTGGCGGCGGCCGACGGCGCAAGGCGGCGGCGGGTTCGGAGCCGGCGGGGCGGACGCGAGGCAGATTTGGGCTCGAAGCGGCGGCGGCGCGCGGCGCTTGCGGGCGCGGCGGCGCGCCATGACAATGGCGGCGGCGAAGGCGCTGTCGGCGCCGGGGCGAGGCAGCGGCGGCGGGCGGATCCCGCAGCGGGCGGCGGCGGCGGCGGATGGGCTCAGCGGGCCGCGATGGGCTCGCACGGGCAGGCGGTGGGCGCGTGGCTGGGCCACGTGGCGGACGCTATTGGCGCGGGCGGCGGCTGGACGTGTCCGGTCCGGTCCGGACATGTCCGGCGGCGGAGAGGGAGCGGGGCTAGGGTTTCGGGAGGAATAGACCGCGAATTTGGAGGGGGATCACTTATTTATAGGTAGAGGAAGCTAGGAGAGTCCAAATGAGGTGCGGTTTTCGGCCACGCGATCGTGATCGAACGACCGAGAGCATGGAGGGAAGTTAGATGGGTTTTGGTCCACTTTGTAAGGGGTGTTGGGCTGCAACTCAAAGAGGGCTTTGCGGTTACCTGGTTAACCGTTGGAGTACCAAACGACCTCCAAATGGCACGAAACTTGACAGGCGGTCTACCGGTGCTATACCAAGGCCGCTTGGCAAACCTCGGGCCATTCCGAGAAATTTTAATACCCACACACAACAGGAGACAAAAGGGGAACGCGGGATGACATAGGAGCGCCGGATTGCAAAACGGACAACGGGGAAAATGCTCGGATGCATGAGACGAACACGTATGCAAAATGAAATGCACATGATGACATGATATGAAATGCAGATGATGACATGGCAAAGTGCAACACGCAAGAAAATGACATGGCAACGACGGCGAATAACTGGCAGACAGCTGACGCATCGAATCCGGGGCGTTACAACACTCCTCCACTAACAAGAGATCTCGTCCCGAGATCTTAGGACCGAGACAGAAGAGAAAAAGGATGAGGTGAAACAAGAACTCAAGAGAAGAAACGAAGAATCGAGAGCACTCGAGAAGAAGAGAGGAACGAGGAGAATGACGAGAATTGAAAACTCATGGAATCAGAGAGACTATGAAACGACTCCGGTTAGAACGGGATAAGAAACGAATAAGGCTGAAAAGGATTTTGGCAGCACTCCGGCTGAAACATGGAGGAATAGAACACGAAGAACTCTTGAACAAAATCTTGATGAACTCTTGAAGAATGAATTAAATCATGAAGAACTCCGGTGACAAAGGATGATGAGATAGAATGAAGGATGAAAGAATAAGATGAGCCTTGAGATGATTCCGATGGATGTACCGACGAGATGGCCGAGGAAATTTGAACTCCGGAAAAGAAAAGATGAAAACACTTGGAACTAGAATTTATTCCTCAAGAACAAACTCTAAGGAAAGGATTACTCGCTTGGATGAAATAAGAATAAGATTTATTGCATGCTTATCCTTCATCAAATTAAATTGATGACAAGCAATGGATTTTGCATACTACTTATTCTCCTTGAAAAAGAGTTGAGAAGTGACATATCGCAAACTTGAGAAGGTCTTCATGAACCACCGGTAGGATTGACAGAACGAATGGATTAATATGATAAACAAGGAAAAAGAATCTTGTACGAACCACCGTAAGAATTCAAAAATGACTGATGAAAGAGAATGAATCACCGTGAAGAATTAGAAGAACCAATAAGCTAGAGGGGATTTAGATGCAAATGAACAAAGCGATCATGAGCTGATTAAAGAACACTTGAACGAAGCACCGGAAGAATATTGAGACGAACGAACGGGCACATATATAGAATAATTGGAGAATGAATCTGAAAACTTAAAATGGAGAGATATTCCGAAAAGATGGCCTCCGGATGATCGAGAGAGAAAGGAACTCCGGAAATGCTCCGGATGGTTGAAAAGAATTTGCATGACTTGAAACAATTAGATAGGATAACGTCGAGCTAGCACCGCGAATCTCCGGGAGAAAAGACAAAATTTAAGAGAAATCTTCTTTGATCTTCAAATGGCGACAGAAAACAACACCAAAATTACTAAGATACTCCGGGAGAATGAAAACGAAGGGGAAAGGGTTGAACCAAAATGAAAAGAATTTGAAAGCGATCTTGGAAAAGATTTGACTGATGAAATTCATACTTACATCAAACTCTGAAAAGAATTTGGAATAGCTCCGGGGGAATTAGAAGAGTCAGGTAAGATCCTGGGCAAAGACCTATGGGTTAGGGCCCACTAAAAGAAAAGCACCGTTGGAAAGGATTGTTGAACAGATAGATGATGATGCATCGTGATGATTGAAATATTTGAATTGTTTCGGTGCATCATACTCCGGAAGGATAAAATGGCGAGAGGCGAACGAGCGAAGGGAAGTACTTGAGCCGAGAGAAAGAATATGATCAACCCGAAAAACTTGAATTGAATCCACCGGAAAAGAAAAGGATATGAAGAATGTCAAACGAGATGAGAATTCACCAGTTGAGATAATTAAGGGAAGACTGAAGAGGCTCCACACGAATGAAATTGATGGTCGAAACAGGCTCAAACTCCGGGAGGAAGAGGGTGGGAGGGCGGGAAAAACAAAGATAACTAGGAAGGGAGAACCGACGAATAACTTGAAGAGGAAACACCGGTTGAAATCATTGAGGAAAGAAGGCAAAGACTTCACACGATTAGGAAGGACACTCGATTACAGACTCCGGTTCCGAGAGGAAGAAGGGAGGGCGGGTGGGAAAAGAAAACAACTGAGGATTGAATTTGGCGAAGAAGAAGAGGCTCGAGTCAACTTGACGAGAAATGCACCGGATGAAAAGAGCTGAGGAACAAAGATCGGAAAACCAACTGCGTGATCCTAAAGAAAAATTTGAACGGGAAGAGGAGTAGTTCAAAACACCTACGTCAAGATTCCTCACCAGAGCGACGAAGGGGCAGAGGAGTAAAAAAGAATTCCTACTCTCCGATATAACTAGACTCCGAAAACAGTTTTCTTCTAGACTCAACAACGGCCAAACTACACGATCAATCAAGGGGCTCCTAAGGTCGGTCGAGGCTCTGATACCAACTTGTCACGCCCAATATGCGACCCTATCCAAAAGGAACTCAAGGTCCCACCAAGGATAGACCCGATATTGAAACGCTTTTGCAAGGTGGATATCATTACATCAACATTACATAATAGATGGGGATACATACAAGAGGCAAACAATGCCACACGAATACAATATCATCATACAAGAGATCAACATCCAACTACGGATGATACATAAACAGAAACTCAAACAATGTCCATCCTGCTAGCCCAGGCTGCCGACCTGGAACCTATCCCCTGATCGAAGAAGAAGCAGAAGAACTCAAGCAAGCAAGCATCACTCTCACGTCATGATCATCGCACAACCTGTACCTGCAACTGTTGTTGTAGTAATCTATGAGCCACGAGGACTCAGCAATCCCATTACCATGGGTATCAAGACTAGCAAAGCTTAATGGGAAAGGAAGGGGTAAAGTGGTGAGGTTGCAGCAGCGACTAAGCATGATATGGTGGCGAACCAACGCAAATAAGAGCGAGAAGAGAGCAAGCGGAACGGTCGTGAAGCTAGCAATGATCAAGAGGTGATCCTGAACACCTACTTACGTCAAACATAACCCAGAAACCGTGTTCACTTCCCGGACTCCGCCGAGAAGAGACCATCACGGCTACACACACGGTTGATGCATTTTAATTCGGATCAAGTGTCAAGTTATCTACAACCGGACATTAACAAATTCCCATCTGCCACATAACCGCGGGCACGGCTCTCGAAAGTTTATACCCTGCAGGGGTGTCCCAACTTAGCCCATGACAAGCACTCGCGATCAACGAAGGAATAGACCTTCTCCCAGGAAGACCCGATCAGTCTCGGAATCTCGGTTTACAAGACATATCGACAATGGTAAAACAAGACCAGCAAAGCCGCCCGATGCGCCGACAATCCCGATAGGAGCTGCACATATCTCATTCTCAGGGCAACACCGGATATGTCAAGCTACGAGTAAAACCAGCCCTCGAGTTGCCCCGTGGTGGCCCCGCAGGTTGCTCGTTTCGGACCAACACTTAGACAAGCACTGGCCCGGGGGGGGCTAAAATAAAGATGACCCTTGGGTTAATTACTCCCAAGGAAAGGGTAGGTGGTGGTGAGGCAAATGGTAAAACCAAGGTTGGGCCTTCTTTGGACAAGTTTTATTCAAAGCGAACTGTCGGGGGTCCCATAAATCACCCGACCGCGTTAGGAACGCAAAATCCGGGAACATAACACCGGTATGACGGAAACTAGGGCGGCAAGAGTGGAACAAAACACCAGGCATAAGGCCGAGCCTTCCACCCTTTACCAAATATATAGATGCATTAATAATATAAGAGATATTGTGAAATCCCAACATAACCCTGTCACCATGTAGAAATCTTCAACTTCACCTGCAACTAGCAACGCTATAAGAGGGGCTGAGCAAAGCGGTAACATAGCCAAACAACGGTTTGCTAGGAATGGTGTCAAAGGTTAGAGGTTCATGGCAATTTGGGAGGCTTGAAGAGCAAAAGATAGGTAGCGCAGCAAAGCGATAGAACGAAGCAACTAGCATAGCAATGATAGTGGTGAGATCCAGGGTAGCGGTCATCTTGCCTGAAATCCCGCAAGGAAGAATAACGAGTCCATGAAGAAGATGAAGCCACGAAGATTTAACCACACGTGAGCGAACGAATCCTCACGATCGCAACGAAACAGGAACTAACAAGAAGAAGCACACAACATAGGTAAACACACCACACATGAACAAGACATGATGCACAACGAGCATGATGCATGACAAAAATAGATGAGGCTACTCATGGAAAGAGATGGTGCAAACAAGAACAACACATCAAGGCAAGTTTAAATGAGGCCGGGAACAACATATAACAATTCCGGTAAGTCCTCATATGCAGATTTCGAAATTGGTCCAGAACTGAATAAACCTTATGTTCAAGTTGTTAAACAGCAAGTTAAGGTGCACCAAGATGATCTACACGAAATTCTAGTCAAGTTACATATAAAGTTCATTAGATTCGGAGCTACGGCCTAGAAGATATGAGCAAAACAAGTTAAACATGGCATTGATGCAAAATGCATACAAACATCAAGCAAACATCTCAAAACAAGGATGCAACATGATAATATGAAACTACATGCAAAATCAAGCAAGTTTCATATAGAACACACTCAAAAGCGAGCAACGGTGCAACACATACACTCTATACAAGTCATAGCAACAATCATCCATAACAAAGAACTAGGCATATTGCAAGCATCAAAACAACAAGCTACAGCACCCCAACATAAAAACAAAAGGCATGGGCATGAAGTACTGGTAAAGCATAACAAAACATGAACACTGAGCTATCTCCGAAACAACTAGAACATGCTCAAAATGACATGGAGATATTGCAAATAATAACAGCTTTAGGACTTTAGCGTAAATAACATCAAAGTTGCAATGTTTAGAGCTATCAAACAACATGTTACAGGAAGCTATCATGGCAAACAAAGGCATGACATGAATCTACCAAATGCATAGATCAAAAGTCCCTTATGACCATGAGCCAAAAGGCATAGAAAATAAGATGGCACCCATGTAAACATGGCAAGTTATATTACAGATTTAAACATGGCAGGAACAACAATAAGTAGGCATGTTGGTGAGCTTGAACCACTCACCACAGAGCAATACATGGCATGGCAAGGCAACCAACAGTAAGAAGGCATGTTTATGAAGCTATACATGGCAATAGCAAGTTCATAGGGTGCATGGATCACTAGGAAAACACATGGGAACAAGTGAACTTAATGTTAACAGGCTGACAGCAACATTTTAAAGCAACTTTAGAGCAAGATAACAACATGTTACAATAGGCTATAATTGCAACCAAGGGCATGAGTGGATAGAGCATGACATGTAGATCAAAACATGTTTATAGAGCATCTCCAGATTATGCATAGAACAACTAGTAGAAGCATGTTAACATAGCAACAAAATATAACAGAATCTGTCAGGAAAACAGCAACAACAACTACCCTACTTAGAAAGCTTGATACACTCAGCACACAACTCACAAAAATACATGGTTGACACCTCTGGAAAGATGGCATGGCATAGATCAACATACATGTAGACATCAACCTCGTAGGATGCACCCATCAATCATGGCAAAAATGATAAAATAGCAAGTTATAACAGTTTCAGCAGACTAACATCAACATGCACTCTTCCAACAGCATTTCGGGCACCAAGATGAGCTCAAATGAAAATGACGCAATGGAATGAAATGATGTACTCGTCGAGAAGAACAATCTGACAAATTATACGGACGAAACGGAGCTACGGATGCAGAGATGTGATGCGATGAACATGGCATGTTTATGTAAGAAAACTGGGACTTAGTCAAATGGGGGGGGGGTCAACCTGCGGGCACGGTTTAATCTTGGGCGGCTCACGGAGCTCGCCGAAGTTGGAGCCGGAGAGGAGGAGGACGGCCGGAGATTGGGGACGGAGGGGCCGGGGCGGCCGGAGCGCGGCGGAGGAGGAGGCGCGCCAGGCCGACGCGCAAGGCGGCGGCAGGTTCGGAGCCGGCGGACGGGCGCGAGGCGGATGGGCGAAGCGGCGGCAATCTTGATCGCGGCGGCAAGGCGCAGCGACAATGGCGGCGGCAAGCGCCGGTCGGGCGCCGGAGGCGACGGGCGGCGCCGGAGGCGAGGCCGGCGGCGGCGGCGGATCCCGGCGGCGAGCGGCGGCGGCGGCGGATGGGCTCAGCGGGCCCGCGATGGGCTCAGCGGGGCCGGGCGGCGGGCGCGTGGCTGGGCCACGTGGCGGGACGCTATTGGGCGCGGGGCGGCGGCTGGACGTGTCCGGTCCGGTCCGGACATGTCCGGCGGCGGAGAGGGAGCGGGGCTAGGGTTTCGGGAGGAATAGACCGCGAATTTGGAGGGGGATCACTTATTTATAGGTAGAGGGAGCTAGGAGAGTCCAAATGAGGTGCGGTTTTCAGCCACGCGATCGTGATCGAATGACCGAGAGCATGGAGGGAAGTTAGATGGGTTTTGGGCCACTTTGGAAGGGGTGTTGGGCTGCAACTCAAAGAGGTCTTTGCGGTTACCCGGTTAACCGTTGGAGTACCAAACGACCTCCAAATGGCACGAAACTTGACAGGCGGTCTACCGGTGTTATACCAAGGCCGCTTGGCAAACCTCGGGACATTCCGAGAAAGTTTAATACCCACACACAACAGGAGACAAAAGGGGAACGCCGGATGACATAGGAGCGCCGGATTGCAAAACGGACAATGGGGAAAATGCTCGGATGCATGAGACGAACATGTATGCAAAATGAAATGCACATGATGACATGATATGAAATGCAGATGATGACATGGCAAAGTGCAACACGCAAGCAAATGACATGGCAACGACGGCGAATAACTGGCACACAGCTGGCGCATCAAATCTGGGGCGTTACACGCACGGTATCCCCACGAGTGCCACCTTACCTGGCCCGGGACCGTTTGCGCCTTTTGGCTCACGTATATGATAGTGTCGCTAGCATCCATATGATAGAGAACCTGGACTGACATGACTAGTCGTAAACCCAAGGTGGCACTAACTCACAGGGACATACATACATGACACAGCAATGCACGTGTCGGTTATCAATGTATGAACCCAAGTCGTAGCAAGCTACAATGACTTAAAGGAACAACACGTAACATTTCCCCCGAAGGGACAAGCACAGGAGCAGAGCAGGACCCATGCCGATCATCCCATGTGTTCCGGAGCAGTAGCAAGCTACCATGGCTCAGTGGAAGCACTAGGAGACATTTCCCCATAAGAGAGACTACCAAGAATAAACAACTAGATTGTTGGATCCCACACATACCAAGCATTTCAAAATCATACACACAATACGCTCGATATGTGCAAATACAACATGGCATCACAACAAAACTCTACGACTCAAAGTATTTATTCAGAAGGTTCCGAAGAGTCATACATAGTAAGAATTACAATCATGGGTCACATGACCCAACATACAGAGCATACAAGCAATTGAATCATAACATGTCTGAGTATAGACAACTACAAATGAAAAAGGCCGAGAAGCCTGACTATCTACAAGACCCTCCCAAGGGTACAAGATCGTAGTTGAGGTAACATGCTAAACATCGAAGTCCACGCAGAACTACTAGTGAGACTGAAGTCTCTCTGTAAAAACATAAATTAAGCAAACGTGAGTACAAATGTACCCAACAAGACTTACATCAGAGCTAAATACACATGCATTAGTATCAACAAAGGGGTGGTGGGTTAACTGCAGCAAACCAGCTTTGACTTAGTGGCTATCCTGTACTACGTCTGCTGGTGACTCTTTTGAGGCGGCGCACACGAGTCCACATATTCACCATATCAATACACCACTAGGGATCCGCTCCCGTCTCCCTACGAGAAGGCCATCCATGCACTCACGCTTATCTTGCACATTTTAGAGTATCCACTTTCACTTGTCTATGAACTGCATAAGCAACCCAGTAGTCCTTTACCGCGGACGCGGCTATTCGAATAGATCATGTTAACCATGCAAGGGTGTACTTCTTCACACACGCTCTCGCCACTTACCGCCATGTACACGTCATGTATCTCGGCAACCTTCAAGCGGAAGCCAGGCGAGGATGTCGTCCACGACCTGACTAACCATGCAAGACCCTAGTCCAGGTTTATCGCCTATTCGGGTTCATCCGCAAGGGAGTCCGGCCAAGGTTTCCATCACGACCCCAAACGACGTGAGCAGGGTTCCCAAGCCCACCATCCGGGTGCCACTTGGTACACCGTGCCACTGTGCCTAGTCTGTCCCAAGCCCACATGTACCGGGTGCCACTTGGTAGACTACTAACACTACCTACAAACACTAGAAACTAGTTGCAACTCCTGGACAGAGATCGAGGCGGTTAATAAGACGAGAGGGGCACTTATGCATTCCAATGTGTGGTAGTAACTGTCTTGGATCACAAACATAGAACTCAGTTCCTGAGGATGGTTTCAATGACACAACTCACCATGTACTCCTACATGGCCTCTCACCGCCACCTTTACCAAATGATGTTCACACACTTAGCTTTCAACAGTAGGACATGTTCACAACATTCCAATTCATCGCCGACGAATCAGACCTGACAAAACTCTAAGTAATAGCAGGCATGACAAACAAGTATGAATGAGTAGGCACATCATGGCTCAGGCAACTCCTACTCATGCTAGTGGGTTTCAACTATTTACTATGGCAAGGACAGATCATGCAAAGGAATAGGGTTCAACTACCGCAGCATGTAACAGTTGAATCTTTGTTGTCCTAATGAAGTAAAAGAGAGCAGGAGCAAGTGAGTGGGATTGTATCGGAATGCTCACTAGGGGTTTGCTTGCTTGGCACTTCTGAAGATAGTAATAGCTCTTCATCGGTGTCATCGAACACATCATCGGAACAACGTCTACTGAGAGGGGACAAACACCAACAACAAAGAAAGAACACAATCAATGCAATGCAACAATATGATGCATGATCATGACATGGCAATATGCTGTTGTTTGAGCTAATGCGACTAGCAACAAGTTGAATGAAGTTGGTTTGAAACCTAGGTTCAAATTCAAACTCCATATGTTAATATTCAAATGCCATTTAATTGATTTGACCTGATCATCAGGCAAAAGTTGTTCTAACATGCATGGAAATGGTACAGATGGAAAGATTGGATTTTCCTGATAATTTTTCATATATAAATGATTTCATTTGGAGTTACGGTTGATTTTTTATGATTTTTCAAAGTTTAGCCAAATTTCTGGAATTTATAAATCATTTAAGACTTATTTCAAATCAAGAAATATTTATGACGTCAGCACTACATCAGCAGGCCAACAGAGGTCAGCCGGGTCAAACCTGACCAGTGGGACCCACTGGTCAGTGACACAGAGACTGACCCGGTTTAATCCGGCGCTGACCAGCTTTGACCCATCGTGGGGTCCACTATTAGCGTTTGCGGGTGATCTAGCTAGCGATGGTTAGCGCTAATTACGCGGCCACGTCGGCTTCGCCGGAGTTCAGCTGGCTGGGACTAAACCCGACAATGGAGACGTCACAGGAAGGCGCTACAGGGAACGGTTTCAGCCGTGGTTTGCGGCTAGAGGTAGCTAGGAGTGCGGCGCATCCTGAGGTGGACTCTGGGTGACCGGGGGTGGTTTGCAACAGCGGTGGCGATAGGTTTTGCGGTGGCCGGAGCATGGCGAGTATGGCCTGGTTGCTGCGGTGTGAGGCAAAACGAGGTGTGATGCTCGTTTGGTTCCTGACGATGCCAGGAAGACGTACACGTGCTCGGACGCGAGCTCTGGGTGCCCTGGCCACGACAGCGAGCAGCCACGGCGGCTGGAGGCTCACGGGATGGTTGGGATCCTAGCTAGAGAACGAGCGCGACAACGGGGAAAAGGGCGAACGGCAGAGGAGCTCACAGTGATGTCGAATAGGAGGTTAGCGAGCTCGGGGAGGTCCTGGTAGCATCGAATAGATCGGAGGCGAGCTCGGGTGCCCGAGGTTGAAGACGAGACGGAGATGTTGCTGTGATGCGCCCGACGCCGTGTGGGTCGGTGGAGACGGAGAGGAAGATGCGGCCGTTCTTCTGGAAGCACCAGCGAGGCGAGGGGTGCATGATGGCCGCGGTGGCAGCGAGCGGCGGTGACGGCGGCACTCGGGTGTGGCGCGGGAGAGAGCAGAGGAGGGGATGAGCACAGGGGAAGAATTGAGAGGGGTCGGGGGTAGTGTGGCATCCGTAGCGGCGTCGGGAAGGTAGCAGGTAGGCAGGAGGTGGCCGACGCGTTGTCGCGCGCTTCGGGCACGCGCCCTTGTCCTCCTGGCAGAGGAGGAAGGCGACAGGGGGAGGCTGCTGGGCTGGGCCGCCAGGTAAGACCAGGTGAGGTTCTGCTCTGTTTTATTTTTTCCTATTTTATTTTTTTATTTATTCATTTGCCACTCTTTGAATTCAAAAAAAATTCAAACAAGTGCCAAATTGTCTCTGAATATCTTTTATGTTGCTCAGTGGACTTTTCCAAAGCACATAAATGTTTCAAGGTATTTGAAAATATACTATATACATATTATAAATATAATTCCAAATGCAAATAAAATATTGATTTAAATTCAGTGCCCAAAATATTCCTCAAAAATGTTCATTATTTTTGGTTTGGTGCAAAAACCTTTGCCAAAATATAACCAACATTATTTAAGGCCATTGTGGAAACATTGAATGCATTTTCTAGGGTTCTTTGCTAGGGCTGGAATTCGAGCCGAGTCGAGCCAGCTCGGCTCGACTCGCTAGAGCTCGTTTCGTTAGCGAGCTAGCTCGACTCAACTCGTTACTATAACGAGCTTAAACCCAAGATTGGCTCGACTCGTATAACTCGCGAGCTGGCTCGTTTAGCTTGTTAAGCTCGTTAAAGATATTAACATAAAACCATCAAAATGATAAAAATGATTATGTATATATTAAACATATATATCACTAAAATTGTAATTTCCTTGTAACGCATGAGTCTCCTAGGCGGCTGGGCCTTGTGTTGTGCGCCTAGAACGTAGGGTGCTGAGTGGCTTATCTTTTTTGTATTGGAGTGGTTGATCTTTGTACCGACTACCGAGCCTAACGAGTTACACGAGTACTCGTAAGATTGGCTCGTTTAACTTGGTCTATAAACGATCTTAAATTAAAACTTGGCTCGACTCGTTATTCTTCGAGTTCGAGTCGATTCGAGCCGAGTCACGAGCTACTCATTTAGCTCGCGAGCTTCGAGCTTTTTTTCCAGCCCTATTCTTTGCCCTTCTTTTAATTAATTTTTTTGAGGATTCAACAACCCTCAATTCAAGTTTCAGAAATTTAAGTATGATGCCTGGATGCAGATGCAACTATCTACAAGCAAAATTCTAGGGCTATGACAGATCACCCTTGGATCTACAACACCAAAACAATCACAATCGATGAGTGTTCATATCATTCCCAAACCACAAATCTCTACAAAGGAAAAGCAAAAAGGAGAACGAAGAAACCTAGAGAACAAGCTGCTTCTGGTAATTGCAAGGTAAATGAAAATCTGACCACAGATCCCCTCTTGCATTAATTCTAGGGTTGATTTTCCTCCTATATCTCATGTGATGGCCTGACAATACCATGAAACCACAAAAGTAAGTCACTGAATCATCAGATGCATTATCATGATTCATGAAGTAAAAACTTACTGCAATCTACTAGAAATAATCAGATGCATTATCATGTTTCATGAACTAAAAACTTACTGGAATCTACTAGAAATAATCAGCTGCATTATCATGTTTCATGTAGAAAAAACTTACTGCAATGTACTAGAGGATGATTAACACGTTGACAGAAGACAGATATTTACATCCTCAAAGAAAATTGCTTGCTCAGATAACTTATTTTGCAAAACTTAACAGAAGACAACATACATAAAAGTACTTGCTAAGAGAACTAATTTTGCATGAGTTAACATACATTGAAATTTCACCAGGTTTTTAAACTACAGTTCGTGCAGAACACCATCCAAAAATCAGAAAATACAAAATTAGAAGCTAGCACTTTCCACCTAGGAACTAGAAGCAACAAAGAAGAGAAGTGCTAAAACTATGGTATCTAGATTTCCAAGTTCAGAAAACAAAGCATGCATTTCTATCATCATGCATACTACAACATAGAAGGCTAAAAAAGTTGTCATACTAGAAGATATAAAACATGTTTATATGGAAGGTGGAAAACCTCTGTACGAGCAAGCAATAGAGGTTGCACTTATTTTTGGCAGCTCTGAAAGCAAGTTCATGAACAATACTGAATTTGCATTTCCACGTACATATATTTGCACAAACATAATCAACAACAAGGACAATATGACAGTATAGATGTACAAGAAGACAACATGGTAAGCAAAAAGGTTTCTAAAATTTTACTAGCACATTCATTTCTTTCCATTCTGACATTTTTCAAGCAAAATAGTGAGCATGTGCAGTTAGTGAAAAATTCAATTAATGTAACATATGATGTTAGTTTATTATTTTTCAAATTTTTATAGAAGTATATGAACCAAAAAAAATTGACCTCTCTGTTGAAACTTTCAATATAGGACACACTACTTGCACAAAGCTATGGAGTGCAAAAAAAACAACACTAGACAAGAAAACAACAAGAATTAAGTAAAGAGGTGAAGTATAGAAAAGCAAAAAGCATGAAAACAAACAAAAATGGATACACAGTTTTTCAACATTTCTGAATTATGTTTTGCAGGAATTATTTTATGTTCAGTGTGGAAAGCAAAGTTCTCAAATGATTACTAAGCTGCTAGCACCACAAGGAGTTGTAAAATCATGCACAGAGCTCATGCAACAGATGACTGTGATGAGTCATGTTTAGAGTGACAACATGGCAATCCCTATAACAATTTTCACTTTGCTATTGACAGCAGACACAAATGCTCATGTATGTGCTATTACAAAAACCTATATTGTAGAAGTTGCAATAAGTTAAATACTACAGTACAACTACCTTACATGAATTAATTTGCAGCAACAAAATCTTATGGCAGAACCAATGACAAGCAACAATCAATTTGAAGAAGAAGATGAAGCACATGACTATAATTCGGAGTGCAGCAATGATGAAAATGAAATTGATCCAAACGAAGATTACATAGAATGCAACAGTGACCAAATTGAAAGTGATGCAGAGGAAGATTACCTGGAACAGAATACAGTAACCTATGATCATTTGGGTGGAGATCATCAGCGTTCAGAATTGCAGCATTCGGAGCAGAGTTGGAACAATCTTGATCCAGTTGTTGAGCATGACATGTTGATCACTGAAAAAGAAAATTTAGCACAAATGAATGAGGCACAAGTGGGAGTGATGAATCAGAGTTTGAAACAGAGAAACAACAAGATGGACTAATAGAAAAAAACAATTGTGACCTTGTTACCAGTGCTGAGTTGCTAGAGACAGACAAAGAGGATGAGAGCACAAATGTATCAAGAAATCATAAGGAACTTGCATACTCATGATACTAAAGTTGCACACACTTTACAACAACAAAGATTCATAATAACCTTGGTGATATCCTGGCCTAGAACTTACTGAAGGAAATATGCCCTAGAGGCAATAATAAAGTTATTATTTATTTCTTTAATTCATGATAAATGTTTATTATTCATGCTAGAATTGTATTAACCGGAAACTTAGTACATGTGTGAATACATAGACAAAACAATATAGTCCCTAGTATGCCTCTACTAGACTAGCTCATTAATCAAAGATGGTTATGTTTCCTAACCATAGACATGTGTTGTCATTTGATGAACGGGATCACATCATTAGGAGAATGATGTGATGGACATGACCCATCCGTTAGCTTAGCATTATGATCATGTTAGTTTCATTGCTACTGCTTTCTTCATGACTTATACAAGTTCCTCAGACTATGAGATTATGCAACTCCCGAATACCATAAGAACACTTTGTGTGCTACCAAACGTCACAACATAAAAGGGTGATTATAAAGGTGCTCTATAGGTGTCTTCAAAAGGTGTTTGTTGGGTTGGCATAGATTGAGATTAGGATTTGTCACTCCGTGTTTTGGAGAGGTATCTCTGGGCCCTCTCGGTAATACTCATCACTATAAGCCTTGCAAGCATTGTGATTAATGAGTTAGTTGTAGGATGAAGTATTACGGAACAAGTAAAGAGACTTGCCGGTAACGAGATTGAACTAGGTATTGAGATGCCGACGATCGAATCTCGGGCAAGTAACATACCGATGACAAAGGGAACAACGTATGTTGTTATGCGGTTTGACCAATAAAGATCTTTGTAGAATATGTAGGAACCAATATGAGCATCCAGGTTCCACTATTGGTTATTGACTGGAGACGTGTCTCGGTCATGTCTACATAGTTCTCGAACCCGTAGGGTCCGCACGCTTAACGTTCGATGATGATTGTATTATGAGTTTATGTGATATGTTGTACCAAATATTGTTCAGAGTCCCGGATGTGATCACGGACATGACGAGGAGTCTCGAAATGGTCGAGACATAAAGATTGCTATATTCAATGACTATATTCGGACATCATAAGTGTTCTGGAGAAGTTTCGGATAAAACCAGAGTACTGGAGGGTTACTGGAACCCCCCGGGGAACTAATGGGCCTTGATGGGCCCTAGCGGAGAGAGAGAGAGGGGCCGGCCAGGGCAGGCCGCGCGCCCCTTCCCCCAGAGTCCGAATAGGACAAGGAAGGGGGGGCGGCGCCCCCTTGCCTTCCCTCTCCCCCTCTCCTTCCTTTCCCCTCACTTTCCCAAGTTGGAAACCTACTAGGAATAGGATTCCTAGTAGGAATCCTACTTGGGGCGCGCCCTACAGGGGCCGACCGGCCTTCCCCCTTGCCCCTTTATATACGGGGGCAGGGGGCACCCTAGAACACACAAGTTGACAATTGTTTAGCCGTGTGCGGTGCCCCCCTCCACAGTTACACACCTTGGTCATATCGTCGTAGTGCTTAGGTGAAGCCCTGCACCGGTAACTTCATCATCACCGTCACCACACCGTCGTGCTGATGAAACTCTCCCTTGGTCTCAACGGGATCAAGAGTATGAGGGACGTCTCCGAGCTGAACGTGTCCTGAACGCGGAGGTGCCGTACGTTCGGTGCTTGGATCGGTTGGATCGCGAAGACGTTCAACTACATCAACCACGTTAACTAAACACTTCCGCTTTTGGTCTACGAGGGCACGTGGGCATAGTCTCCCCTCTCGTTGCTATGCATCACCTAGATAGATCTTGCATGATCCTAGGATTTTTTTTGAAATTACTGCGTTCCCCAACAGTGGCATCCGAGCCAGGTCTATGCGTAGATGTTATATGCACGAGTAGGACACAAAGAGTTGTGGGCGATAATAGTCATACTGCTTACTAGCATGTCATACTTTGATTCGGCAGTATTGTTGGATGAAGCGGCTCGGACCGATATTACGCGTACGCTTGCGCGAGACTGGTTCTACCGACAGGCTTTGCACATAGGTGGCTAGTGAGTGTCTGTTTCTCCAACTTTAGTTGAATCGAGTGTGGCTACGCCCGGTACTTGTTGAAGGTTAAAATAGCACACTTGACGAAAAATCGTTGTGGTTTTGATGCGTAGGTAAGAACGGTTCTTGCTAGAAGCCCGTAGCAGCCACGTAAAACTTGCAACTACAAAGTAGAGGACGTCTAACTTGTTTTTGCACGGCTTGCTGTGATGTGATATGGTCAAGCATGATGTGATATAAATTGCTGTATGAGATGATCATGTTTTGTAACAAAGTTATTGGCAACTGGCAGGAGCCATATGGTTGTCGCTTTATTGTATGCAATGCAATCACCATGCAATTGTTTTACTTTATCACTAAGTGGTAGCGGTAGTCGTAGTAACAATAGTTGGCGAGACGACAACAATGCTACAATGAAGATCAATGTGTCGCGCCGGTGACGTTGGAGATCATGACGATGCTTCGGTTATGGAGATCATGAGCACAAGATGATGATGGCCATATCATGTCACATATTTTGATTGCATGTGATGTTTATCCTTTATGCATCTTATTTTGCTTAGAATGTTGGTAGCATTATAAGATGATCCCTTACTAAATTTCAAGGTACAAGTGTTCTCCCTGAGTATGCACTATTGCTACAGTTCGTCGTGCCGAGACACCACGTGATGATCGGGTGTGATAAGCTCTACGTTCACATACAATGGGTGCAAGCCAGTTTTGCACACGCAGAATACTTGGGTTAAACTTGACGAGCCTAGCATATGCAGATATGGCCTCGGAACACTGAGACCGAAAGGTCGAGCATGAATCATATAGTAGATATGATCAACATAGTGATATTCACCATTGAAAACTACATCTCACGTGATGATCGGACATGGTTTAGTTGATTTGGATCACGTGATCACTTAGATGATTAGAGGGATGTCTATCTAAGTGGGAGTTCTTAAGTAATATGATTAATTGAACTTTAATTTATCATGAACTTAGTACCTGATAGTATTTTGCATGTCTATGTTGTTGTAGATCAATGGCCCGTGCTACCATTCCTTTGAATTCTAATGCGCTCCTAGAGAAAGCTAAGTTGAAAGATGATGGCAGCAACTACACGGACTGGGTCCATAACTTGAGGATTATCCTCATTACTGCACAGAAGAATTACGTCCTGGAAGCACCGTTGGGTGCCAGGCGTGCTGCAGATGGTACTGATGACGTTAAGAATGTCTGGCAGAGCAAAGCTGATGACTACTCGATAGTTCAGTGTGCCATGCTTTACGGCTTAGAATCGGGAATTCAAAGACATTTTGAACGTCATGGAGCATATGATATATTCCAAGAGTTGAACTTAATATTTCAAGCAAATGCCCGAGTTGAGATATGAAGTCTCCGACAAGTTCTACAGCTGCAAAATGGAGGAGAATAGTTCTGTCAGTGAACACATACTCAAAATGTCAGGGTATCATAATCACTTGACTCAGCTGGGAGTTGATCTTCCAGTTGATTGTGTCATTGACAGAGTTCTTCAATCACTGCCACCAAGCTATAAAGGGTTCGTGATGAACTGTAATGTGCAAGGGATGGACAAGACTATTCCCGAGCACTTTGCGATGCTAAAGGCCGCAGAGGCAGAAATCAAAAAGGAGCATCAAGTGTTGATGGTCAATAAGACCACTAGTTTCAAGAAAAAGGGCAAAGGGAAGAAAGGGAACTTCAAGAAGAATGGCAAAAAGGTTGCTGCTCAAGAGAAGAAACCCAAGTCTGGACCTAAGCCTGAAACTGAGTGCTTCTACTGCAGAGGGACTGGTCACCGGAAGCAGGACTGCCCAAAGTATTTGGCGGATAAGAAGGATGGCAAAGTGAAAGGTATATTTGATATACATGTTATTATTGTGTACTTAACTAATGCTCGCAGTAGCGCCTGGGTATTTGATACTGGTTCTGTTGCTCATATTTGCAAATCGAATCAGGGGCTATGGATTGAGCGAAGATTGGCTAAGTACGAGGTGATGATGCATGTGGGAAATGGTTCCAAAGTTGATGTGATTGCGGTCGGCACGCTACCTCTACATCTACCTTTGGGATTAGTTTTAGACCTGAATAATTGTTATTTGGTGCCAGCGTTGAGCATGAACATTATATCTGGATCTTGTTTAATGTGAGATGGTTATTCATATAAATCAGAGAATGATGCTTGTTCTATTTATATGATGAATATCTTTTATGGTCATGCACCCCTGCTGAGTGGTCTATTTTTGTTGAATCTCGATAGTACTGATGCACATATTCATAGTGTTGAAACCAAAAGATTGAAGTTTAATAATGATAGTGCAACTTATTTGTGGCACTGCCGTTTGGGTCATATCGGTATAAAGCGTATGAAGAAACTCCATACTGATGGACTTTTGGAATCACTTGATTATGAATCACTTGGTGCTTGTGAACCGTGCCTTATGGGCAAGATGACTAAAACTCCGTTCTCCGGAACAATGGAACGAGCTACTGACTTGTTGGAAATAATACATTACCGATGTATGCGGTTCAATGAGTGTTGATGCTCGTGGTGGTTATCGTTATTTTCTTACCTTCACAGATGATTTCAGCAGATATGGTTATATCTACTTAATGAAGCATAAGTCTGAAACATTTGAAAAGTTTAAAGAATTTCAGAGTGAAGTGGAAAATCATCGTAACAAGAAAATAAAGTTTCTACGATCTGATCGTGGAGGAGAATATTTGAGTTACGAGTTTGGACTTCATTTGAAACAACATGGGATAGTTTCACAATTAACGCCACCTGGAACACCATGGCGAAATGGTGTGTCCGAACGTCATAACCGTAATTTATTAGATATGGTGCGATCTATGATGTCTCTTACTGATTTACCGCTATCGTTTTGGGGTTATGCTCTAGAGACTGTTGCATTCACTTTAAATAGGGCACCATCAAAATCTGTTGAGACGACGCCTTATGAACTGTGGTTTGGCAAGAAACCAAAGTTGTCATTTCTTAAAGTTTGGGGCTGCGATGCTTATGTGAAAAAGCTTCAATCTGATAAGCTCGAACCCAAATCGGAGAAGTGCATCTTCATAGGATACCCAAAGGAAACTGTTGGGTACACCTTCTATCACAGATCCGAAGGCAAAATCTTTGTTGCTAAGAATGGATCCTTTCTAGGGAAGGAGTTTCTCTCGAAAAAAGTGAGTGGGAGGAAACTAGAACTTGATGACATAACTGTACCTTCTCCCTTATTGGAAAGTAGTTCATCACAGAAATCAGTTCCAGTGATTCCTACACCAATTAGTGAGGAAGCTAATGATGATGATCATGAAGCTTCAGATCAAGTTACTACCGAACCTCGTAGGTCTTCCAGAGTAAGATTCACACTAGAGTGGTACGGTAATCCTGTTTTGGAAGTCATGTTCCTAGACCATGATGAACCTACGAACTATGAGGAAGCGATGATGAGCCCAGATTCCGCAAAATGGCTTGAGGCCATGAAATCAGAGATGGGATCCATGTATGAGAACAAAGTATGGACTTTGGTGGACTTGCCCGATGATCGGCAAGCCATAGAAAACAAATGGATCTTTAAGAAGAAGACCGACACAGATGGTAATGTTACTGTTTACAAAGCTTGACTTGTTGTGAAAGGTTTTCGACAAGTTCAAGGAGTTGACTACGATGAGACTTTCTCACCCGTAGCGATGCTTAAGTCTGTCCGAATCATGTTAGCAATTGCTGCATTTTATAATTATGAAATTTGGCAAATGGATGTCAAAACTACATTCCTGAATGGATTTCTGGAAGAAGAGTTGTATATGATGCAACCATAAGGTTTTGTCAATCCAAAGGGTGCTAACAAAGTGTGCAAGCTCCAGCGATCCATTTATGGACTGGTGCAAGCCTCTCGGAGTTGGAATAAACATTTTGATAACTGTCGTGGAATTGTCACGTCAGATGTCCTAGTGAATGGACTTAGTCATGGAGCCATCGCAACTAGGAAGCTTAAAGGGGTTAATCGGGACAAAGGTCATGGGGTTTATACTGGTTCGGCCCCTTACGGTGAAGGTAAAAGCCTACGATCCAGTTTTGAGTGGGATTGCTTATGTCTCGATTACCAGGGAGCGAAATCGCTTGACCTAGCTCTCGATCTGATGTTACTTGCCCTGAACCGCCGCTGGGTCGTCCCTTTATATACAGAGGTCGATGCCTAGCAGCTCATAGAGTCTCGGCCGGCTCATAAACAGTGTACGGCTTGGTCTCTAACTATTCTTGCCTTACAATACAAGTCATGTACATATGGCGGTTTATCTCTACGGGCTTTAAGTCGCCTTTGGGCTTTGGGCCCTTAGCTGATCCGCCATCTTCAAGCGTCATCTTGGGCTCCATATCCTTGAGCCATAGGTATAACCCGGCCCCTCCTAGGTGGGTCATACCTAATAGTTATATCCCCAACATTAGGCCCCAGATTGATTTGAATTGATTCATGTCAATCTTCAACACTTAAGAAAAATCTTCTGCTCTGCTGTATAAAAGTTTTGTAACCCACCGTGACGTCATCCTTTGGATTTAGGATAACCCGCCATGATGTCATCTGCCATTAATTTATGCTTTGTCGAATATATCTCAACAGATCCTTATCTTAATGACCATCCCAAGAATCGAGGCGTCTCCATAGCTGGATAACCATGTTTTCGGCCTCCTCGTTTTTCACGCCCACTTATAAGTCTTCCCTTATAAATAGGCATGACCAGGTCTTCCCTCATTCTCCCCTTTCCTCATCTTCTTCCTCTTGCAATCCTACTGCCGCTCGAGCTCCGCCGCCGCCATAGCGCACCTCGTCTTCCTCGACCTCGGTCGCTGCATCAACCTGAGTCAGTCCAGAGAACGGCGGCGACCCTCCGTAGTAGACCTACAGCTATAAGTCTTCTCCTTCCCACACCTCAGATCTGCATTAGGGTTTGCAAGTTCCTCTATGTTCTTCGTGGTTCATCCCGGTTTCTTCGTAGTTCTTCCACCACGGCCTCATTTGATCCAAAAGTAATATGGAACTCATGCACTAGTTGTTTCGCGTCCATTTTTTATACTAGCAGATCCCTTTTTCTTGTAAGGAGGCCTCATTAGAACTCACGAACTCATCTATACCACGTTTTTAGGGCTAGAATATTTTCTTTTCTGAACAGCTGTTTGATCCAAAATAATAGCTCCAACCTGTGAAACTTGTTTATGCAACACTTAGGCAAAAAACTATATTTGTTAGATCCACCTAGCCATGGCGACTCTTATCACCGACTTAAAAAGGCAATGCTCAATTGATAATTTTGACCGCCCATGGCGGTTTAAATAACTTAACTGCTTATGGTGCTCATGGCGGCTTAAATAATCTGACATAATTAGCCTTATACCATTAGGCCCCTTTATAAGCCGCCATCTTTGAATATGCACTGTAATGTTTTTCTCCGGCTTAAATTTGAACCGGAAATTTTTTCTTTTTCTTAGGCTTTCATCACAATTGCACTCAAACCACCCATTTCATGCAACTGGGTCAAATCCATCGTCATAGATAGTACGCTTGATGACTTTGTGAAACCGGCTATCTGTCGAAGAAGGAAGTCATGTCCTATCGTGCTCCTGACCCAATGGAGGAAATTCCCCAGCCCAAAGCGGGGGAGGTCATCGTCTTCACTGATCATATGAACCGGGGTTTTTCACCACCCGGCTCAAAATTCTTTAGGGACATCCTGCACTTCTTTGACCTCCGTCCTCAAGACATCAGACCCAATTCCGTGTCTAATATTTGCAATTTTCAAGTGTTCAGTGAGGTATATCTTGGAGAAGAACCCAGCTTGCTGCTCTTTAGGGAGTTATTCTACTTGAACCGCCAGAATGAGTGTGCCAACAGACAAAGCTTGGAACTTGGCGGTGTATCAATCCAACATCGGAGGGACGTAATTTTTCATTATGCCAACCCACCAAGTCATCCCAAAGACTGGAACCAGACATGGTTCTATTGTCAAGACACTTCTCCGGCTGACGAGAATCCTCTGCCTAGCTTTCGTGCTCTGTGTCTTGAGTCCAATCATCCACTTCCTGATAATATAACAGCTGCCGAATGCAAGATGCTCGCCCTACCCTGGTTAAAATCAAGGATCTTCTGGGGAATGGGCTGAATGGTATTGACTTGGTCCGGGTTTGGCTCGCCTGGTGGATCATTCCATTGAGCCGCCGCCCTGGTCTGATGTGCACCTATTCGGGCAAGAAGGATGACCCTCTGCAACACAGTTCTGATGATTTGCCTGACCACATCCTCAATGACATGACAAAGTCTCTCCTGAATGAAAGCCTAGAAGACTGCGGTAAGGTGGGCTTAAGCCCTTTCTGCGAAGCTAACCCGGCTCCAGCGGTAAGCCGCCCATCTAAATAAATTACCTTCATCTTTTGATGTTCTTATCTATACTCATACTTTTGCTGATTTTCATAGGCTAGTGACAAATTCTGGAAGGTTAAATAACAAATTACCGCTAATACCGCAGCGATGTTTTCGTTGTTGTTCAGAGGAGAAAATTAATATCCGTAAACATAAAAAACTCAAAGGCTCACACCTCAAAACACAATACGCCGAGTGCTTGGTCCTAGCCGCGGCCGCTTCTTGCAGCATTCTCTATTTATTGACTACTCCTCCTTTCCCGTTTATAATGCTCAATTCAAAAATCTCACCAATCAAGGTAGATGGCAGTGGTGGAATACTTTTTCTAGTTTTGCAAAAGCACCTAATTAATGCTCTTGTTATCCTCAAAAATTATGTTTACTAATGCATGCATGCATAAAGTACATGCATTGGTCAATTTTCTTAATACTTGCATGCAATGATTTAATGCACCTTGAATCAATGTGATGGAAAACAACCAAATTGAGCCTTATAAAATGGAAAAACTAAAATTTTGAGATAAGCCCTATAAACCGGAAAGGAGGAGTACATAGGTAGACAATGTGTGGGACCGTGATGTCGTGAAACCAGAGGAAGCAAAATAAATTATATATATATATATAATAAGGAGGCACTTGCTGACGTGAGGCTATGGACCTGTGGGTCCCCATTGTCATCCTATCCAAGTAAAGTCATCTCTCGCCGCTTCCGCCTAAATAGCCAGCGCCGTCCCCGCTTCGGTGCAAAGTGACGTTCGCTTCTTCAAACGACACAAGTGTCGTCCGGCCCATCCATCTTCGCACACATTAATGATACGCGTTGCCGAGGCGGCTACTCCGGCCACACGTCCGCCCTCCGCCTCGCCACCATTGTTATAATAAACTGCTGCGCCGCCATAGCCGCACTATCCGTGATCCGCCGCTTTTCCCCGCCCACACCACTATCGCCCACCATGGCTTCCTCATGCTCCAAATTCCGACGGGCGGACGACGGACAAAGGAGATAGCAGCATTGCCGCCGATCGCTGGCCGGCAGCAGCCGAGGACGACGACGCCCCAATGGAGAACATGGTAGTCGACGATCCGCGCCAACCCTCCTCCGCGCTATCCTCGCGGTGCATTGCACCATGACCATCGGCGAGGCCCGTGCTCAATATATGGATGTGGTGAGGCAGAGCATGAGGAGCAGTTCGGGAGGCGCAGCCGACGCCGCCACAACCACCATCTCTCCAGAGCACTGCAAAGGAGGAGGATCGCCACGAGCGGAGCGGAGAGGCTGCCGACTGTACCGCTTCCCGCCAAGGGCCGCTCGAAGGCCGGGCGTACCGCATGCGGTGGCGGAGGCTGCGCCGCCACAAAGAGGCTAGCAAAGAGGGCGGCGAAGCGGGCGAGCGCTGCTTGGCGAGACCGAGGACGAGGCAGACAATGCGGCTCCGCGAAGTCCTCGCTCGGCTGGCGCGACGACGCTTCCGCCGATGCCCCACGGCGCAACAACGAGGCAGAGGACACCGCTGCCCGCCGAGGCCCCACGGCGCCAACAACGAGGCAGAGACACCGCTGCCCGCCGAGGCCCCGCCCGCCAACAACGAGGCAGAGGACATCGCCGGCTCAGCCGAGGCCCCACCGTGCCGCAACATGGGGAGGATTTACCGCTCCGCCGAGGCGCCGCCTCACGGCAAGACAGAGGCATCGCGGCCCGCCGAGGCCCCGCCCTACGCCAACGAGGCCGCGCCACACGTAAAACGAGGAAGAGAACACGGTAGGTCGCCGCCGCCGGGTCTGGGCGGCGGCTACCACCGCTACCGGTTGAAGCAAGCTAGGCGGTGACCATTGACGCCGGCAGCGACGCGGAGTCGGAGAGTCTACCGAGAAGAACGCCTTTACTTAATCGCTGCGTTGGCTTGACGACACGCGGGCCAACAGCCACATGTCGCTTATGCAACTGCACTCGCAGCTAAGTCATCAAGCTTCGCTGCCACAGACATGTGGGTAGCTTCGTTAATTAATTATACCTCCAGCAACCCTTTAGTTTTTTTTTCAAAAGGAGGATGACTTTACCGTGATCCGAGATGCATGCGCCACAAACACCCCTTTAGTTGAAGAATGTATGAAATGTAATGAACCGCATGTTTATATGAACCGACCGTATGAATGAATTTATTTCGATTAGTTCAATTCATCATCGCATTGGATGAACATGCAAAACAATACGTACTAGCATTATTCCTGTGGTGATCACCACGTTTGCAGCAGTTACATGTACTCCTCCGTCCTTTCTAGTCTCGTGATACAAGTTTTGTCAGCAAATAAAGTATCTCTACTTTGACCAATCTTATAAAAAGTATGCACTTTCACAATGTGCTAAGTAAAAAGGAATGTATGAGTACAAAGAGTTTGAGCAGCTTTTAGCTTTCAGACATTGCAATCAAACACACAGCTCGCAATTCATAGAGAACATTCAAAACAATCGATGATTATGCATCTCAACACTCACATGTCGAGGCAATATTTACTTCACAACTAAAGAATAAAGAAAAATTGATCGCCAATACAGCAAAGGGCGCCCCATTCAAAAATATCAAACGATATCTTGCTAAAATCAATGAGCAAAATTTGACAAGGTTGTCCCATTCCAAAATATCAAATGCCTACGATTGTGGAATGGGTAGGTTTGCCATCATCGACATTGACATGGCAACTCGTGCTAAATAAACCAGCTGTTCTTTTTGTGCGCTCCACCAAAATCAACCAAATTCGCACAGTAGCTTGTATGATTTCGCCCTTATATGTTGCAACGCCTTGAACTTATGGGCACCTCCTTTCTTGTGGTGGAAATGAATGATTCGATGTATTCATGAACATTTTGTAGCCTCGCTGAAATCAAGTCGAGCACCCTGTTTGCACAAATACAAAAAGTGATTAGTATAAAGCAAACTGTACTATGAATTGACATTTAACAGCACATACATGGTCCATGTAGAGCACACTTTTAGAAAAATGGAACTCACCAAAAGAATCCTAGAACAACATTGTACTCAGCAAGATCACAAAGAAAAATGGAGATTTGTCACCCTTCCGAGCTGAAGTTAGTTTGGTCTTGTGGGGAGTAATGTAACCATCCTTCAACTCGCTTCCTTCGATGAGAAGATAGACAATGCTTCTTCATCCCGCATAATCGAACTAGTCACTTCACGCATCTCCATATTCTTCTTCAGAGGAAGATGATCCTATTGTGCAAAGACAAGAGGACTACTAAATGCTAGCATCCATGTTTCTCAAAAAGGAAAGGAAATATTTAAAACAAGACAGATGAAGCACTTCTCAAGGACAATACCACTTTTTCATGACAAGATTCTAAACAGAGCACAACACCAATAGAGATGACAAAGCTCAATCATATGGATGAAATCAAGGCGAGTACCAACCTTTGTCGAGGCTGATTGTGTAGAGCATACAGATGAAGCACTTCGAACCATCTCATATATTCACTGGCCATGCTTACTATATACTCTCGATTAGTTTAATGTTTCCAACATCTTCTTGTGCAGTTCCACTAAAATATATGGTATCTTCAAAGAAGATCCCTGTTTGCACAAGTAGAGATAATTACGTATGGCATCAAATCAAGGGCAAAACAATTGCTCGCTCCAGCCATAGCAATAAATTAAGATGCAAAACTATATCATTACTTGTGTCATCACGCCCTGCTTCATTACAAAGACCGGAGTTGATTTTTGTTTTCTTCCGCTTGTTCTTCCCCTTCATCACTTGGTTCAATAATGCATAAGCTTCGCCTTCAATGTAAGATTTGGCATGTCAATTAGGGAGCACAAGTATAGTACTAAACTTAATTTTCTCGATGAAAGTGGCAAAATATAGTGCCAGCTTGTGAAATATCCTTATCTTACCTCAATGGGATATTACGTGCACATACGATTGGAAGTCTTGTTCCATTTGTGCAGCTTCACTAAAATCAAGCAACATTATCGCATAAGTAGCACAACATATGAAAGCACACCGCGTAATCATGTGAAAGAAGGCTAGTAATCGACTCTCATGATGCGAATTCAAACAACTCACAAGAAGAAGATCTCAACCAAATTGCTTTTAACGGATAGGAAGTAAGATCTCTCTTGTGCAGTTCCACTAAGATCAAGCAATCAAGCTAACGTTGTTTGCATTTTTGTTGAACTGCACAAAACACTCTTAAAACAAAAGTGTTTTTGCAAAGGCAAACAAAAGGTCACAATGGCAACGAGGTGAAGTAGATAACCTCTACATACGAGGTGCAAAGGAAACAATTAGTGGTCAATAACGGTGGATGACACATGAAGCCAACAAAAGAAGCATCTACCTTATCTAAATGGGAAAGAAAGCAAGATAGTAGCATTTCTCAAACGGTGGCATTGATTAATATTAACATAGAGATTATATTAACAATAAAATTTGTTAAACATGTAATTTGCTTTTAACTGTGGCATTGCATCAATTTTCCAGCGGCATTATTAGAGGGTGTTTGTTTACAGTGGACATTTTGGTGTAGGGACTAAAAAACTCCGGTCACCACATCTAAACCAAACAGAGGGACTTTTCGACTAAAAGTGGGCATTTGGGACTAAAGAAAGAAGACCCCGAGGAGTCTTTTTGGGACTTTTTCCAATAGTCTTTCTGCCACGCATCGCACCTTGTTTCTATTAGTTCATTACTAGGGTAACATGGTCTTTTATCATGTCATTTAATAACCTCTAGTCCATGTTTAGTCCCTCGAACCAAGCAGGTAGGGACTAGGAGTTTTAACCAAACAGGCCATAGATTAACAATGCTAATGAGTTGCACGACAAAGGACGACCAAAGACCATGTGCATCTACCGATGTACTGTGGTCATGCACACCATTGCAACAAAGAACAAACAACCAAGGAGCATATTTGTGTTGGTCCCAGCTTTTGTTATCTTTAGACACCTTTCCCTATGTGAGCTAGCAAATCTAGTCCCGCTCAAACTCTCAGCCTTGTCCCTTCCTTTCCTTTTTGAACTAGTACTTTGCCCTTCCTTTCCTCTTTGAACCACGCCCTAGATTTATGCGATACAACTTTCCCCACTACTTTCCCCCATTCCTTTCCTCTTGAACCACGCCCCAGATTCATGCTATACAACTTTCCTTCTTTCCTCTCTTGAACCACGCCCTAGATTCATGCTATATACAACTTTTCCCACTACTTTCCCCCACTCTTTCCTCTTTGAACCACGCCCTAGATTCATGGTATACATGCAGCTAGAGCAATGCATGTGGAGTAAGTAAAATATACCTTAAGGTTCTTGGGGCGGTTCGTGGGCGACGGACGGCGGCGAAGAAGAAGGGTCGAGGTCCTCCCGGCCACCGGGTGGAAAGTGAACAAGCAGCACGTAGGGATTCCTCCTCACCGACGGCGACAACGTTAAGCCTCCTTCCTTCCCGCGGACGGATCTCGCCGCTTGAGCAGCAAAGGAGGGGGAGAGAGGCCAAAGTCTTGTTTAGATCCGAGAGGGCGAGAGAGTGTGAAGAGAGCAACTACAAGCACCGAGGATCCAGCGGAGAGGCGAGAGAGTGTGAAGAGAGCAACTACAAGCACCGAGGCTCCAGCTGTATATATATAATGAGAGTGTGAAGCGGCAAACCCTAGAAAACATTTTGACCACCAAAGAATCCTCCTCAAAAAATTATGCTCAAGTGTAGTTATCGAACCGAGACCTCAAGTTTGATGAGCTAACAAAGCTAACTAGCTACACAACCTCCCGTATGTTCAACGAGAGGAAAATAACCTTTATACATTCCTCGCATTCGTGTGACAGTATGGCGTGTGTTTTTGTGTGTGTGTGTGGGAGTCATTAGGATTTCAATCATAATCGTGTCATGTGGCTTTGGTGGTAAGACTATCCACAAGGGTGCAGTAAATAATGCAGCCTTAGTCACCTTACCTCTCTCCACGTAGTACGCTGGGTCCCACCAGTTAGAGGGTGAAACAAACAAATTAATAAGAAAAATTAAAAGCGCCGTGTATCTTATACCTCACACATCTCGCTATTGCTCGAACACTGTCCAATTGATCCTCTGTTTGCTCACGCACTATTTTAAGTGAACTTATTATAACATGCACACAAATTTTGGGCACTTGTATTCGACTTAAGTCAGTGTGCCACCAGATCTCAGATACTTACTACTCCCTCCGCTCTAGGTGTAATAAGTCACGTTAGAAGGTGCAACGACCAAGGTGCATGCAAAGCAGGTGTGTGTTAGAGTGCGACAGACTCCACTCCTACAGAGATATGGTGTGTAGTGTACGATTTAGCCAGAGTCGGTGCATCCTCTCATTTTGGCGTGTCCGAGGGACATGCGACAGCTGCCACCGCCCTCGACCAGCCTGGCCCACCCAAAGCCCTCCATCGCCCGCTGCCTCCCGCCAAACGTCAGCCCAAAGAATCGGTGCCGCATTCATGCCCGGCAGAGCGGACGCGACCTCTCACCGGGCGCAAGAGTGATGGTTGCTTCATCCGCCCAACTTATCTGGGTCTATGTGATTTGACGGCTCATTGGTCTTTATTATCGAGGTGGTAGGACTGCCGATGTCCCACGCCGCTAAAGGAGGTAGTAGATTACAATTTTCTCCATTCTTACAAAGGAGGAGTGCAAGAGCGTGAAAACACGCAGCTCATGATTACATGGCCCACCTCACACTATCACCGTATGACACCTAACTCTTTACATAGTACCCTCCGCTCCTAAATATTACTAGATGAGTCCCCGCTGTTCATGAACAGCGATATATCTCTGCAAAAATTATCGATTTCATAGAACTAAAAAATCTATAACCGCATGACAAATGTGGTAGCCAAACTAAATAAACTCCCATCATCATTTAGATCATCCCACATAAGGAAAAAAGATCAGCCAACTCCTATTGCATAATGGGATTATATTTCTTTTGACATGTTAATGGGACTTAAAAGCTCACTTACATGCATGCTACTGCATGCTTGCATGCGCATGTTGATGTGATTTAAAACCCACTCACATGCATGTGCATGGTATTTGCATGCTTGCATGTAGGTTGCCCGCTGCAACATTTCATCAAATACAAAGGAGACTAACATGCATGCTATTGCATCTCAATGATTGATGATCGTGAGTGAGTAGTACTCCTCCTGCTCCAAAATAAGTGTCTCAACTTTGTGCAAACTTTAGTACAAAGTTGTACTACTACTAAAGTTGACACTTATTTTGGGAACAGAGGTAGCTAAAGAAAAAATGATCCATGCAGTCCCTAGCCCTTGAACCGTGAACTTCAATTTGCTGGCAACGTTCGAGCTTCCTAATAAATGAAGTTTGCAACCTTTTGACCATCGAATCATTTTGTGCAGTTTCACCAAAATCGAGATGAGCATCCCTATGGCAAAGAAATTGAAGAAGCATGATTAGAATAAGATTACTAGGACCAGTTGATGAGACATAAACTCATCACAAATACAAGACGAGAAGCCAAGAGAGGTATCGTAAGTGTGGCGAAAGAAGTAGAGAAATATCCACAGGAGTGATGTGGGCAGCTGGAGCAGGTGCAAGCCGGCTGTAAAGGAGTTGTACCGAGGGACGAGCTCGACCTTGAGGAGGGCGGCGAAAGTGGCGGCAACCACCCACGCCGCGAAGTGAGCAAGGGACAAGGCAACCTCACCGCTTTGTGAGAGAGAACGGCGGGACCCCGATCGGACGCGTTTACAGTGGGTTTCGCCGCCAAGACCAAGATCTACACTAAGCATCCACCCCTTCCCAAGCGACGTGATCCACGGATGTTAGAGATGTGGCCACAATCGCTTTGTGCGAGAGAGTGTGAAGAGAGGAACCCCAGCAAGCAACCATGTAGGCTGGCCCGTCCCCGACTATGTATATAGTGGAGCGGTTTCTTTTCTCCATATGAACCTATCATATTGCGCGACGCGCTACTAAAGAAAAAAATTATTTATAAATGACGCGGCACCTACTACTCGTTCTCCTATAACCTTGCACTTGGCATCTCCAAAATATTAACCTTGTGATTGGCTCTTTGCCTCTTCGGGAAGTCGAGCAATAATGGTAGTGCAGTATATATCGTTCTAGCTATATGAGACCGAATGAATTGCTGCACATCCACCACGTGGGCGAGGGTCGAGGGCCGAGGGAGATTGCTACTACATACGGAGCAAAATGAGTGAATGTACACTCTAAAATACGTCTATATACATCAGTGTTTGGAGTATGTACTAGTAGTTCATATTGAAATGTACTAAGGACATATATATTCCAAACAATATGATATAATCTCTATAACCAAGGTAGTAGGGACGAGGAGTAAACGGAGGGAGTAGTAATTTTTCTCCTCGCCTCATGAGCCACCGCACGGATGGGCGAGGGAGGGCAAGCTTCACCTCATCCTCGCGAGCCACCACGCCTGTGGGCGGGGAGACGGCGATTAAGCAAGCTTCTCCTCGCTCATGAGTTGACGGACACATCAAAAGTACTCCAAAGGTATAGAGCCTTGCTCTAAGGTAGGCCCCACATGGTTTGCCTCTTTTTTTAATTTAACATAACGCATCAAGTCGCAATTTGTTTGTTCACCCGTGGTAGACAATCCTCCCTCCACCAAGTGGACAACCAAGACATCGCACAAATTACCACGGGCTGCCTTTTTTCAGATGAAATGAGCTCCACCGTACCCGCCGGGTGTGGT
The DNA here is from genome assembly GCA_021437245.1 of Aegilops speltoides. Lineage (NCBI taxonomy): Eukaryota > Viridiplantae > Streptophyta > Magnoliopsida > Poales > Poaceae > Aegilops > Aegilops speltoides. Next base: position 28,610 of record JAHHZJ010002681.1, on the reverse strand, counting down.
TGGGAAAGAGACGGAGTACGTGCGCCTGCATGCACCTCTTCTTCTTGGCACGCCCCCACCTACGTGTGTGTGTGTGAGAGATACAAACCATGTTCGTGAGTGTTTTTTGTTTCGTGGTGGGGGTGGGGGTGGGGTGGGGGTTGATTTCGTTAATTATCTGTGGGAATATGTGTCGATGACATCTCAAACAAAATTTTGCATGTAATGTGTGTGAAATGGAGGCCTATCCATATCATACATAGAGGGTCAGGCAATCCACGAGAATAGAGGGAGGGGTCATAGCTATCGATAGAGTCGAAGAGAGGACCAAGTACGGGTGGGTTCGAGATCGATGAAGAGAGCCACCGAAATTGCATGTGTGTGTGCAAGTCAAAGATATAGGGCGACTGGCCTACCAGAACGTTAGAGGGCACATGTCAAGTTTGTGTGGCAGGGAGACATGACTAGAGCGCTTGATGTATCGGTGTGTAGGGGGAGGGGTGGGGAGGGGTAGGCAGAGGCCTAACTATAGAGGTAGAATGACTCGTATATGTGTTGAGAAGGAGAGGCCCAACTATGTAATGAGGGAGATCGGTCGACATCCATACATAACTGAAGGACGGGAAATATGATGGGACAGACAGAGAGAGGAGAGAGAGAGGGAGGGAGAGGGGTAGAGGCCGGATGGGTGATGGAGTTGCTTCTGAGATGTTGGGAGAGGCCTACTAGACAAACCGAGGGTGGAACCGCAATGTTATCAATAAGAGTGATGTGTTTCGTGTGTGCCTCAGGCGTGATAGATCTGCTCGGACGCATCCATGGATGATGAAGGGGAACCATGTGTTTGGTAAGCAAACCTAACTAGATCGGTAGATCAATTGTTGTTTGTTGGAGGAAGGAGAGACACAACTAATGAGGTAGATCGATCGATGTGTGGGTAAAACGAAGTTTTAAAGACCTAGCTGGCTATATGTATAGCGAGAGATCGTTGGTGTACGCCCATTTGTTAGAGGCAAATAAGGCCCAATGAGACGGATAGACAGAGAGAATGGAGCTAGGAGGTGGTGCAGAGGCCCAACTACTAGCTAGATAGGGGAGGAGGTGCGTGTTGTGAGACCGATTAAAAGAGGGGTGAGAGTTTACACGCAGGTCTCAACTATATGAGAGACACGAGGCAAGGACACATAAAGGAGGATGTTGAAGCTGTGTGTGTATGCTGTAGGCGGCATCGCTGGAGAGGTTTATCGATCGGTGTGTGCCTGGAAAGGAGTTGTGGAGAGTCTGGGAGAACGACCTAAAGGAAAAAATGAATGTGCCCGTGGATAGAATGCGGAGGGAGGGGAGGGCGAGGAGGGCGGTGCATGCACGAGAGAAAGTTAGTGGTAGCTACAAAGGTTAGAGGATTGTGTGGGTGTAAGAGACTAACAAAGATCATAATTTGATATGAAAGCGGATTCATATATTTGAATAGGAGATCATAGTGTTTTAAACATTGCATGCATGAATATAGCGGTGATACACATGTGTGTACATGTTATACCATAATGTGATAATGCATGCGCTTGGTAACTCACAAACTAAATGTCGAACAATCTAAACCATACTATACATCAAACAATCTCACATTTTATTTGAGTTTGTGATAATGTGCGGCGTTTGCAGCTTACAACTAAATATCGAGCAATCTAAACAATACTATATATCGAACATTCTCCCATTTTATTTGAATGTGGTAATGTGTGGTGTTTGCAACTCACATCTAAATACTTGTAGGCGTAGGGGGCGGGGCACCATACATAATGTGATAAACACATTATACATATGAGACATGGTTTAGATTATGAAGATCTAGCTAGAGCTAGAAATGTAATGTGATTTGAAATCAAAATAAAGTGGATTCAAAAAATCTAGTTCAAGTTCATATAGTACACATAGTTCATATGTAACTCGATATTGATCATGTGGTGTGCTGTGAAGATAATACACAAACGATGGTTTAATTTGACAATAATGATGATTGTAGATCTTATTAAAACAGAGAAACGAATTCAAATGCTTTGACTTCACAACAATCATTACCGTAGATCTTATTCAAATTTACTTCATATTGAAGCGGTAGTATATTCGTTTGGAATGCACTAAAACGTTCATTTGAGTAGTAGGTTGCATGCATTATACACATAGTGAAATATTTTAATTGAACATAACATGAATTCAAAGTTTTGAATGACATTTGTAAAGCGATTGATTTGGTACAAGACACGTTAGGCTTGTCCGAAATTTCAACCCGCGCTTTGTTAGCCCGAAATATTTAAGATATATCTTTGTCTCACAGTTCGGCTAACTCCCTCCATCTCAACCCGCGCTTTCCTATTCCGAAATTACAACGCTGCGAAAACTCCCACCTCCCCGTGAAATCTCGACATGCGAAATGCCCGTGGTACCCCGAACCGAAGAACCGCTTCAAATTGGTGGGGGTACTTTCTAGAATTTACCCCACATTTCGACAAGCGCCTCTAAGCCATGGTTCCCCACCGCCATCCCATCCGCCCACCCATTCAGACACCGAGGCCGCGAAAACCCGCAACGAAACCCCACAACCTTTCTCCGTCCGCCACCCAGCCGAGCTTCTTCCCCGATGACGCCGCCCACAAGAACACCTCGACGTCCCTCATCCACCGCATCGATGTGGATCCGCCGTCGATCTCATTGTCCCGCCGGTTTATCCATCCCGTCCTCCACCTCCAAGGAGCTGCCCCGACGTTCTCCTTGTCTTTCGCACCACCTCCATTCCCACACCGCCGCCTTTCACCGCACCACCGAAGAGCATCATCATCACCGCTTTCATCGGATGAAGCCGCGCCTAATCGGGCGCCACCTAAGAGGTTGTATACTAATCGCCGATTTTCTTCTTGATTCGATCTCACGGTGTCGCCGCCGCCGTCCCGAGCCGACACGGCGCTGCTCCATCCACGGCGCGCCGCCGCCACTTCCTCCATCGCGCTACCCCTTGGCGGCGACGCCCACATCAAGAGAAGCTGCCGCCGCTTAGCTTCGCCATGCCGCTGCTCGCTTGCTCTCGTCCCCTCGTCTGGTCTCGCTTGCTTATTGTTTTGCTTGCGCTTGCCGCTTCGCGCTTGCTTTTGCTTATGATGTTGCTTCGATTTGTACACTTCACGATCGAATCGACTTTTGGGTCGCTTGATTTCAAGGGGTGGCTCGCTGGGTGAAAGAAGAACCTGCCGCAGCGGGAGGGGGGCTCACGGAGAGGTACCCCACTATCTATCTTAGGGTTCGTGGATGGGGCAGTGGGTCGCCGCCGCGTGGCGGGCGCTACGGGTGGTGGCGGGGATCATGGAGAAAAGCTCGCACGGGGGGCCTAGAGGGATGGCCGGGTGGTGGCGGACCGGCGGTGGGGAGTGTTTTCGAGGCGGGCGGGCGGCGGCACGCCGCCGCGGCGGCGGGGGCTGCTGCTTGGCAGGTGGTGGTCGGCGGCCTGTGGGGGTGGAGGTTAAAGATGAACCGCAGCCCTTGATTTCAGATACAACGGCTGCAAAATCGACCGACCAGAGATGAAAAGTGAGTCGACCGACGTAGCCTCACGCTGTTAGTGCGTTCGCTTTCGACAAAGAAAATTCAATTTCGACAAAGAAAATTCTGTTCGACGCTTAGGTTCGGGCCGACAGCTTAAGTTCGGCCGACAGCTTAAGTTTAGAGATGAGCTGATGATTTAGTTTACATCTAGCACTTTGTGGTTATGTATTTTACATCATGTATTGAGATGCTATTAGAATTCCACTCAAAGTTAACGTTGTTCGTTGTCTCTCTTGTCCCGCTTCAGCCTCAAGGCTGCAGATAACTCACCGAGCTGCTCCAACGAGGAAACCCTCCATCACAAAGCAGTAGCAAGATTCTCTGCTCCATCTCAAGACGCCTAAGATCTTCTTCCTCCTCCGACAAGAAAGTCACCGAGCATCCTCACCGCTAATCCAATCATGCCGAGATCGACATGGCTTCGCCAAAGAGGTTGTACACTTGTCTGATCTCTTTTTACTCTACATGTTATATATATTGTCCATCGAGCACACGGATTTGTTCCTTTAGTGTCTCCTTGAAAGAAAAAACATAGGAATTTTAATTTTCACTTGTCCTCCTTTTCAAATTCCTATTCATGAAGCACAAGACTAAGAGATAGTAGCATGATAGCATTATAACCGTACATTTTCTTGTGGTTTGACTTAATCTCACCATGCTTCTTTGCATCCTTTGATCTTCCAATTGTTGTGAATCAAACACCCAGATTGGCGTAAATATCTGTGTTTTTAAATTCTCTGCTTTGCACGTGCATTCCTATCCTATTCCTCGCTCATTTCCTATCACCGCATTGTTGGAATCCTCCAATTCAAACGAGCCCTTAGTAATTACTTTCTTACAGATAGTTGTCAAAGAAAACCTTGCGTGGTTTGTCCCGTCCCCGCTGCACCGGCTATCAACCCCAGCTCACCGCTCCAACAATGTAAGGGTCCAAGACAAAGGGATCCGCCTCCAGACTCGCTTTTCGCCACCGATCTTCTTCCCCGCCATCGCAGCCATGAAAACTGCATTACCATCATCAACCGAAAGCGATGACCTCGAGGACTACACGGTCCGCAAGAGAGGTCGCACTCTTCGTGTCTACTTACATTATGCATCGCTTAATATTACATGCTACTTTATCGCCCTGTTCACCAATTAGACTCGAGTCACTCCAAACTAATGGTCAAACTTGAGTTTTTAAATGGTTGTGGGTACATATCGGGCCGATATCAATAGTATCTATCTACTATCCGTTAATCTCCTGTCTACTATGAGTTTCATGTTGTGGGAAACAAACAAAGAAAGAAGCCATTATCCGTATTTATTAATCAAGCCATTATCCGCCGCTATTATTGGTTTTGGGTCTATATACATGTTGCTACCATCACTCTGGATTTCTGCATGCACTCCTTACATAATCTCTCTATGTTTTATTCCTATGCATGACAGTTATTGTAAACAATGGAACTGAACATGTAATTTCATGCAGACGTCGCTCCATGGTAGGCGCAAAGGCACCCCCCTCCACGCATTTCCAATTGTAATCGAGAGGAAGATATCTGTTCTGAGGGGGATTCAGAAGGAGAAGATAACTCCTATTTACCCCCGAGGTCTTCGCCTAACTTGGCATGATGATGTTGGTTATATCATGCATATGGTGTCTTGCATTGCTTACTTTATACATCAAATATGTCATCCGCTTAGTTTAGACATCCTTTGTGCGTAATGCCATCTGCTTAGTTTATTCATCGCTTATGTGAATTATGCAACGCACATTGTTTAACCAGCATCATATATGTGAATTTTGCAATGCCATCCTGCTTAGCCACCATCTTATATGTAAATTATATCAGGCCATCCTTTTTTTCGTTACATATTACATTCACAACAATGTTAGTACATTCAATCGCTTCAGGTGCATCAGCCATTTGACATGGTGATGGCAAATTTCGAGTGAAAATAAGGTCTTCGAAAGCAGACTATGCTATCTCGACGAAGCATATCTCGCTGGTTACGGATAGCTCCTTAGAGGAAGATTCGCAGACAGATGACCAGTCCTATTCCCCTCGAGGTGTATGCTCTAACTTGGTGGTTATGTTGCTCATATCGTATGTATGGTGTCTCGCATTGCTATGCCATTTGATTAGTTTAGACATGCTTTGTGTGAATGCCAATTGCTCAAAGGTCTAATTACCATATTTGTGAATTATGCATTGCCATCTTGTTGCAAGACATTATATATGTGAATTATACAATGCTATCTTGTTGCCAAGGCATTATATATGTGAATTATGCAATGCCATGTTGCTTAGCCAATCATCATGTATGTGAATTATATCATGCTATCATTTTTTGTATTACGTGTTCCATTTGTCGACAACGTTTTTATATTCAACTACTCTTCCTGTGCATCAGCCATTTGAAGCGGTGATGGAAGTATCTCGAGTGAAAACAAGGTATTCGTGAGCAAACAATGCTACTCGCAAGGCGTACATCTTGTTATTACAGAGAGCTCCTCATAGGAGGATTCGTAGACCCACGACCAGTCCTATTTCCCTTGAGGTCTATGCTCAAACTTGGTAGGGTTATATTACCCATGTCATGCATGTTGTCTTGCATTGCTTAGTTTTTACATCATATATAGATTGCCATCTGCTTACTTGCTTACTATATGAATCATATATTTGAATTATATCATGCCATCATGTTTACATAGTACATACACATCATCTATCTGAATTATGGCATGGCAACCCATTTAATAAAGACATCATATAGTTATATCATCTCATCATGTTTAGTGTTTACAGTCATCATATTTAGAATTATGGCATTCTATCCATGAATGTATGTGAATTATGGCATGCCAACCTATTTAATAAACACATTATATAGTTATGTCATGCCATCCTATTTACATAGTATCATATTTTGAACTGTCTTTCCATATTTTTTAGTTAGCCATCATAATGTGAAATTGTGTCATGCTATCCTGTTTAGTTAGCCATCATATATGTGAAATTGTGTCATGCTATCATGTTTGGTTAGTATCCAATCTAAACATTCTCGTCAGTAAATAATTAATGAAATTAAAATTTTTAATATTTCAAAAATAATATTTTATAAAGTAATCATTGTTTGGTGCATTTTTTTTTATAGTTACCACCAGTTTTTATAATTACATTCCATTTATTATTTCTTAAAGCCCATTTTCTTGTTAAGCCTAATGCATCCCTCCTAGGAAAGATTTGCAGCACAACAAGCGGAGAATAACAACTTGACCTTGCTGGGTATTCCTAAAAAAGTATAGCTGGCTAGCTGTTTAGCTTGAAAAAATTAATATCTGGATCGGATATCTCGCTTAGCTAGATGGGCCACAGCCTCACCTAGCTAATACCTGCAGTTGATGTTTTCGTTGTTGTTCGAGGAGAAAATTAATATCTGGGGTAAACATAAAAAACTCCGCAGTCTACACCTCAAAAACACAAATACGCCGAGCTGCTTGGTCCTAGCTGCCGGCCGCTTGTGCAGTTCCTTCTTTATTGACTACTCTCTCCTTTCCGGTTTATAATGCTCATTCAAAATCTCACCAATCAAGGTAGATGGCGAGTGGTGGAATAGTTTTTCTAGTTTTGCAAAAGCACCTAATTAATGCTCTTGTTATCCTCAAAAAATTATATTTACTAATGCATGCATGCATAAAGTACATGCATTGGTCAATTTTCTTAATACTTGCATGCAATGATTTAATGCACCTTGAATCTGAACATGTGATGGAAAACAACCAAATTGAGCCTTATAAAATGGAAAACTAAAATTTTGAGATAAGCCCTATAAACCGAAAGGAGGGAGTACATAGGTAGACAATGGTGGGACCGTGATGTCGTGAAACCAGGAGGAAGCAAAATAAATTATAGCTATATATATAATAAGGAGGCACTTGCTACATGAGGCTATGGACCTGTGGGTCCCCATTGTCATCCTATCCAAGTAAAGTAATCTCTCGCTACGCTTCCGCCTTAAATAGTCACGCACCGCTTCGCCCCACTTCGGTGCAAAAGCGATTGTTCGCTTTCAAACGACACAAGTGTCGCCCGTCTCCATCCATCTTCCGCGACACATTAATGATACGCGTTGGCGAGGGTTATCTTCGCCACACACATCCGCCCCCTCCGCTACACCATTATTATATATAAACCGCCATGCCGCCATAGCCACAGCCATCCGTGATCCGCGCTTTTCTCCCTGCCCACACCACTATCGCCACCATGGCTTCCTCATGCTCCAAATACGCGGACGGGCGGACGACGACAACAAGGAGATAGCAGCCATTGCTGCCGATCGGCAAGCCGGGCAGCAGCCGGAGGACGACGACGCCCCAATGGAGAACATGGTAGTCGACGATCCGGGCAAAACCCTCCTCCGCTTATCCTTGCCGCATTGCACCATGACCATCGGCGAGGCCTCGTGCCCAATATATGGACAGTGGGTGAGGCGAGATGCGGAGGAGCAGTTCCGGAGGCGCAGCTAACGCTTACAACCACCATCTCTCCAGTGAGCACCCAGCAGCGGAGGAGCAGATCGCCACGAGCGGTAGAGCAGGAGGCGCTGCTCGACTTGTACCGCTTCCGCCCGCAAGGGCTGCCTCGAAGCGCCGCGGCGTACCGCATGCGGGTGGCGGAGGCTGCGCCGCCACAAAGAGGCTAGCAAAGAGGGCGGCGAAGCGGGCGGCGGCGCTTTTGGCGAGACCGAGGATGAGGCAGAGACAATGCCGGCTCCGCGAGTCCCGCTCGCCTGGCGCCGACGACGCTTCGCGTCCGCCGATGCTCCCACGGCGCCAACAACGAGGCAGTAGTACACCGCGGGCTCGCCGAGGCCCCACGGCACCAACAACGAGGCAGAGGACCACCGCCTGCCCGCCGAGGCCCCGCCCGCCAACAACGAGGCAGAGGACATCGCCGGCCAGCTAAGGCCCCACCGCGGGCAACATGGGGAGGATTTCACCGCTCACGCCGAGGTGCCGCCACGGCAACGAGACAGGCATCGCTGGCTCCGCCGAGGCCCCGCCCCACGCCAACGAGGCCGCACCACAGAAAACGAGGAAGAGAGAACACGGTAGGTCACCGCCGCGGTCCAAGTAAGGCTACCATCGCTACCCGCTGAAGCTGCTAGGCGGGTTGACCATTGACGGCCTTAGCTTTTGGCGACGACGGAGTCGGAGAGCTCATGCGCGAGAAGAACGCTATTTACTTAATCGCGTGTGAAGTTATCGATCGACACGGGGCCAACATGCCACATGTCGCTTATGCAACTACACCGCAGTTAAGCCACCAAGCTTCGCTCGCTCGACCGACACAGTGGGTAGCTTCGTTAATTAATTATACCTCCAAATGAGCACTTTTAGTTTTTTTCGAAAAGGAGGATGACTTCGCCCGAGATTCGAGATGCATGCAGCCACAAACACCCCTTTTAGTTGAAGAATGTATGAAATGTAATGAAATCCCATGTTTATATGAAATCCACCGTATGAATGAATTTATTTCGATTAGTTCAATTCAGATCACCGGCATTGATGAACATGCAAAACAATACGATTTAGCATTATTCCTGTGGTGATCACCATGTTTGCAAAGAAGACATGTACCCTCTCGGTCCTTTCTAGTCTGTACAAGTTTTGTTCCGCAACAAAGTATCTCTACTTTGACCAATCTTATACAAAAAGTATGCACTTTCACAATGTGCTAAGTAAAAGGAAAATGTATGAGTACAAAGAGTTTGAGCAGCTTTTTAGCTTCAGACATTGCAATCAAACACACAGCCTGGCAATTCATAGAGAACATTCAAAACAATCGATGATTATGCATCTCAACACTCACATGTCGAGGCAATATTTACTTCACAACTAAAGAATAAAGAAAAATTGATCGCCACGCCGACAAAGCAAAGGGCGCCCCATTCAAAAATATCAAACGCATATCTTGCTAAAATCAATGAGCAAAATTTGATAAGGTTGTCCCATTCCAAAATATCAAATGCCTACGACAGGAATGGGTAGGGTTTGCCATCGCCTCGACATTGACATGGCAACTCGTGCTAAATAAACCAGCTGTTCTTTTTTGTGCCCCACCAAAATCAACCAAATTCGCATGTAGCTTGTATGATTTTGCCCTTATATGTTGCAACGCCTTGAACTTATGGGCACCTCCTTTCTTGTGGTGGAAATGAATGATTCAATGTATTCATGAACATTTTGTGCAGCCCCTGCTGAAATCAAGTCGAGCACCCCTGCTTGCACAAATACAAAAAGTGATTAGTATAAAGCAAATCAGTACTATGAATTGACAGTTTAACAGCACATACATGGTCCATGTAGAGCACACTTTTAGAAAAATGGAACTCACCAAAAGAATCCTAGAACAACATTGTACTCACAAGATCACAAAGAAAAAATGGAGATTTGTCAGCCTCTTCCGAAATGAAGTTAGTTTGGTCTTGTGGGGAGTAATGTAACCATCCTTCAACCGCCCTTCTTCGATGAGAAGATAGACAGGCTGCTTCATCCCGCATAATCGAACTAGTCACTTCACGCATCTATATTCTTCTTCGTGAGGAAGATGATCCTATTGTGCAAAGACAAGAGGACTACTAAATGCTAGCATCCATGTTTGCTCGAAAAAAGGAAAGGAAATATTTAAAAAAAGACAGATGAAGCACTTCACAAGGACAATACCACATTTTCATGACAAGATTCTAAACAAGAGCACAACACCAATAGAGATGACAAAGCTCAATCATATGGATGAAATCAGGGCGAGTACCAACCTTTGTCGAGGCTGATTGTGTAGAGCATACAGATGAAGCACTTCTCGAACCATCTGCTATCTACGGGTGGCTATGCTTACTATATACCCTCGATTAGTTTAATGTTTCCAACATCTTCTTGTGCAATTCCACTAAAATATATGGTATCTTCAAAGAAGATCCCTGTTTGCACAAGTAGAGATAATTACGTATGGCATCAAATCAGTGGCAAAACAATTGCCCGCTCCAGCCATAGCAATAAATTAAGATGCAAAACTATATCATTACTTGTGTCATCACAGCCCAAAGGTTTCATTACAAAGACCGGAGTTGATTTTGTTTTTCTTCCGCTTGTTCTTCCCCTTCATCACTTGGTTCAATAATGCATAAGCTTCGCCTTCAATGTAAGATTTGGATGTCAATTAGGGAGCACAAGTATAGTACTAAACTTAATTTTCTATGAAAGTGGCAAAATATAGGCCAGCTGTTGTGAAATATCCTTATCTTACCTCAATGGGATATTACGGTGGCACATATGATTGGAAGTCTTGTCTCCATTTGTGCAGTTCACTAAAATCAAGCAACATTATCGCATAAGTAGCACAACATATGAAAGCACACGCAGAATCATGTGAAAGAAGGCTAGTAATCGACCTCTCATGATGCGGAATTCAAACAACTCACAAGAAGAAGATCTGAACCAAATTCGCTTTAACGGATAGGAAGTAAGATCTCTCTTGTGCGCTCCACTAAGATCAAGCAATCAAGCTAACGTTGTCGTGTGATATTTTGTTGAACTGCACAAAACACTCTTAAAACAAAAGTGTTTTGTGCAAAGGCAAACAAAAGGTCACAATGGCAACGAGGTGAAGTAGATAACCTGCTGTATACAGAGGTGCAAAGGAAACAATTAGTGGTCAATAACGTGGATGACATGTAAGCCAACAAAAAGAAGCATCTACCTTATCTAAATGGGAAAGAAAGCAAGACAGTAGCATTTCTCAAACGGTGGCATTGATTAATATTAACATAGAGATTATATTAATAATAAAATTTGTTAAACATGTAATTTGCTTTTAACCGTGGCATTGCATCAATTTTCCAAATGCATTATTAGAGGGTGTTTGTTTACAGTGACATTTTGGTGTAGGGATTAAAAACTCCGTGGTCACTACATCTAAACCAAAACAGGAGGGACTTTTTCGACTAAAAGTGGGCATTTGGGACTAAAGAAAGAAGACCCCGAGGAGTCTTTTTGGGACTTTTTCCAATAGTTGCCGCTCGCCACGCATCACATCTTGTTTCTATTAGTTCATTACTAGTGTAACATGGTCTTTATCATGTCATTTAATAACCTCTAGTCCATGTTTAGTCCCCTCGAACCAAGCAGGTAGGGACTAGGGAGTTTTTAACCAAACAGGCTTTAGATTAACAACAGCTAATGAGTTGCACGGAAAGTGGACGACTCAAGCACCATGTGCATCTACCGATGCATGCGTGGTCATGCACAATCAAGGCAACAAAGAACAAACAACCAAGGAGCATATTTGTGTTGGTCCCAGTTTTGTTATCTTTAGACACCTTTCCTATGTGAGCTGCCAAGAAATCTAGTCCCGCTCAAACTCTACAGCCTTGTCCCTTCCTTTCCTTTTTGAACTAGTACTTTTGCCCTTCCTTTCCTCTTTGAACCACGTCCCAGATTTATGCGATACAACTTTCCCCACTACTTTTCCCCATTCCTTTCCTCTTTGAACCACGCCCTAGATTCATGCTATACAACTTTCTCCCTTCATTTCTCTTTGAACCACGCCCTAGATTCATGGTATATACAACTTTTCCCACTACTTTCCCCACTCTGCTTTCCTTTGAACCACGTCCTAGATTCATGGTATACATGCAGCTAGAGCAATGCATGTGTAGTAAAATATACCTTAAGGTTCTTGGGCGTGGTTCTGCACGGACGGACGCAGCAAGGAAGAAGGGTGAGGTCTCCCCAATACCGGGTGGAAAGTGAACATAGCAAGCTTGTAGGATTCTCCTCACCGACGGCGCATAACGTTAAGCCTTCCTTCCCTTCAAGGAACGGATCCTCCGCTGCTTTGAGCAGCAAAGGGGAGAGAGGCCAACAAAGTCTTGTTTAGATCTCGAGAGGGCGAGAGAGTGAAGAGAGCAACTACAAGCACCGAGGATCCAATGTGAGAGGGCGTAGAGAGTGTGAAGAGAGCAACTACAAGCACCGAGGCTCCAGCTGTATATATATATAGAGAGAGTGTGAAGCTGCAAACCCTAGAAAACATTTTGACCAGTCAAAGAATCTTCCTCGCAAAAATTATGCTCAAGTGTAGTTATCAACCCGAGACCTCAAGTTTGATGAGCTAACAAAGCTAACTAGCTACACAACCTCCCTGCTATGTTCAACGAGAGGAAAATAACCTTTATACATTCCCTGATTCGTATGACAGGCATGCCGTGTTTTTTTGTGTGTGTGTGTGAGTCATTAGGATTTCAATCATAATCGTGGTCATGTGGCTTTGGTGGTAAGACTATCCACAGGTGCAGCAAATAATGCAGCCTTAGTCACCTATCCTCTCTCCACGTAGTAATGCTGGGTCCCACCAGTTAGAGGGTGAAACAAACAAATTAATAAGAAAAATTAAAAGCGCCAAATGTGTATCTTACTACCTCACATCTCGCATATTGCTCGAACACCTGCCCAATTGATCCTCTCCTTGTCTCACATGACTATTTTAAGTGAACTTATTATAACATGCACACAAATTTTGGGCACTTGTATTCGACTTAAGTCAGTGTGCCAATCAGATCTCGATACTTACTAATCCTCCGCCTAGGTGTAATAAGTCACGTTAGAAGGCACAACGGGACCAAGGTATGCAGCGCGGTGTGTGTGTTAGAGAGGCGACAGATCGACTCTACTCCCTACAGTAGATATGGTGTAGTGTATGATTTTAGCCACGAGTCGGGCAGATCCTATCATTTCCGGCGTGTCCAAGAGGGGACATATGGATGCAGCCACGCCCGCCTCCTCGACCAGCCTGGCCCACCCAAAGCCCTCCACCACCTAAGGCTTCCCGCTGGAACGGTCAACATTCCAAAGAATCGGTGCCGGTGATTCATGCCCGGCAGAGCGGACGCGACCTCTCACCGGGCGCAAGAGTGATGGTTGCTTCATCCGTCCAACTTATCGCTGGGTCTATGTGATTTGATGGCTCATTGGTCTTTACTACGACAGGTGGTAGTAATCTGCCGATGTCCCACGCCAAGTAAAGGAGGTAGTAGATTACAATTTTCTCCATTCTTACAAATGAGGAGTGCAAGATCATCGTGAAAACACGCAGCTCAATGATTACATGGCCCACCTCACACTATCACCGTATACACCTAACTCTTTACATAGTATCTCCGCTCCTAAATATTACTAGATGAGTCCGCCGCTGTCATGAACAGCGATATATCTCGCGCAAAATTATCGATTTCATAGAACTAAAAATCTATAACCGCATGACAAATGTGGTAGCCAAACTAAATAAACTCCCATCATCATTTAGATCATCCCACATAAGGAAAAAAGATCAGCCAACTCCTATTGCATAATGGGATTATATTTTTCCTTTGACATGTTAATGGGACTTAAAAGCTCACTTACATGCATGTTACCGGTGCATGCTTTGCATGCGCACATGTTGATGTGATTTAAAACCCACTCTACATGCATGTGCTATGGTATTTCAAGCATGCTTGCATGTGGCTTAGTGCTGCTCATCAACGCCTCAGATCGGCTATTATGACTGATTTATTTCATCTAACAGCCACGCTAATTTTGATGATGGCTCAAAGAGAGAGAATTTTAGTAGTGGGGGCTAGCTATTACTAGTAGACAAGCTTGAATTATCTAGGCCGACACGATCATATATAGGCCGATATATCACTAGCTCACCGATATAAACATTACATATCATTTTGCAAATATCATCCTCATATCATCCTATCGATCAAATATTGACCGATATGGTGATATTCATCCCGATATGTCCACCGCTATAGAATGATACATAGATGACAATAATTCTTATCGATAATAGTGAAATAAGATTATGCATTTATAACGCCATTATATATTATCAAAGTCATTCACAATGTCGCATAAAGCATATATATCATACTTTTTTAATCATAGATTATGATTTTGTGAATCTTCCTTAGTTGTTTTAATCAACAAGTAGTAAACTAGAACCCGAAGTTATGTTAAAGATGACATCATACATTTTTACTAAAAGTAAATGTTTTGAACAAGAATAATGAAAAACTAGACAGTGTATATCTACATATCGCTCGATATACACCCGATATCCGATAACCATATGTCAAAGCCACAGATATTAACCCGATATCCATATTTTGAAGCTTGTTAGATAAGCTTTGTAGAGATTCCACTAGGTGAACTACATACGAACAAAATGAATGAATCTACACTAAAATGCATCTATATACATCCGCATGTGGTTAATGGTGAAATCTCTACAAAGACTTATATTTAGAACGGAGGAAGTACTAGTATAGTACTAGTACGCACTGTAATTTATCGAGATAAATTTGTACAATGCTATGAAGCTTCCAACTCTGCTATGTATTCAAGGCCCAAGGTTGCCCGCAGCAACATTTCATCAAATACAAAGGAGACTAACATGCATGCTATTGCATCTCAATGATTGACAGATCATAGCAAGTAGTAGCCTCGCTCCAAAATAAGTGTCTCAACTTTGTGCAAACTTTAGTACAAAGTTGTACTACTACTAAAGTTGACACTTATTTTGGAACAGAGGCAGCTAAAGAAAAAATGATCCATGCAGTCCCTAGCCCTTGAACCGTGAACCCCGACCAGGCTTCAATTTGTCGGCAACGTTCGAGCTTCCTAATAAATGAAGTTTGCAACCTTGACCATCGGATCATTTTGTGCAGTTTCACCAAAATCGAGATGAGCATCCCTATGGCAAAGAAATTGAAGAAGCGTGATTAGAATAAGATTATTAGGACTAGTTGATGAGACATAAACTCATCACAAATACAAGACGAGAAGCCGAGAGGTATCGTATAAGTGTGGCGCAAAGAAGTAGAGAAATATCCACAGGAGTGATGGGCAGTGGAGCAAGCAGTAAGCCGCCAGTAAAGGAGTTGTACCGAGGGACGAGCTCGACCTTGAGGAGGGCGGCGAGTGGCGGCAACTACCCACGCCGCGCAAGTGAGCAAGGGACAAGGCAACCTCACCGCTTGTGAGAGAGAACGGCGGGGACCCTGATCGGACGTACGACAGCGGTTTTCGCTGGCGGCAAGACAACGATCTACACACTAAGCATCCACCTCTCCCTAAGCTGACGGATCCGCGGGATGTTAGAGATGTGGCCAATCGCTGAAAGTGCGAGAGAGTGTGAAGAGAGCAACCCCAAGAAGCAACTATGTAGGCTGCCCTGCCCCGACTATGTATATAGTGGAGCGGTTTCTTTTCTCTCCATATGAACCTATCATATTATGTGACGTAACTACTCAAGAAAAAAATTATTTATAAATGACGCGCACCTACTACTGCTGCTTCCTATAACCTTGCACTTGGCATCTCCAAAATATTAACCTTGCGATTGGCTCTTTGCCTTCTTCGAAGTCGAGCAATAATGGTAGTGCAAGATATATCGCTCTAGCTATATGAGACCGAATGAATTGCTGCACGCCCACCACGTAGGGCGTAGGGTCGAGGGCCGAGAGAGATTGCTACTACATACGGAGCAAAATGAGTGAATGTACACTCTAAAATACGCCTATATACATCGTGTTTGGAGTATGTACTAGTAGTTCATATTGAAATCTACTAAAGGACATATATATTCCAAACAATATGATATAATCTCTATAACCAAGGTAGTAGGGACGAGGAGTAAACGGAGGGAGTAGTAAATTTTTTCTCTCGCCCCATGAGCCACCGCAGACAAGATGGGCGAGGGAGGGCAAGCTTCACCTCATCCTCAGGAGCCACCGCGCCTGGCGATGGGAGACGGCGATTACAAGCTTTTCCTCGCTCATGAAAGTTGACGACACATCAAAAGTACTCCAAAGGTATAGAGCCTTGCCTCTAAGGTAGGCCCCACATGGTTTGCCTCTTTTTAATTTAACATAACGCATCAAGTCGCAATTTGTTTGTTCACCCGTGGTAGACGATCCTCCTCCACCAAGTGGACAACCAAGACACGCACAAATTACCACGTGGGCTGCCTTTTTTCGCGACAAATGAGCTCCACTGTACCCGCGGTGTGGTTGGGAAAGAGACGGGAGTAGGTATGCCGCATGCACCTCTTCTCTTCAGGCACGCCCCCACCTACGTGTGTGTGTGTGAGAGATACAAACCATGTTCGTGAGTGTTTTTTGTTTTGTGGTGGGGTGGGGTGGGGTTGATTTCTGAATTATTTGTGGGAATATGTGTCGATGACATCTCAAACAAAATTTTGCATGCAATGTGTGTGAAATGGAGGCCTATCCATATCATACATAGAGGGTCGGGTAATCCACGAGAAGAGAGGGAGGGGTAATAGCTATCGATAGAGTCGAAGAGAGGATCAAGTACGGGTGGGTGCGAGATCAATGAAGAGAGCCATCGAAATTGTGTGTGTGTGTGTGTGCAAGTCAAAGATATAGGGCGATCGCCTACCGGAATGTTAGAGGGCACATGTCAAGTTTGTGTGGCAAGGAGACATGACTAGAGCGCTTGATGTATCGGTGTGTGGGGGAGGGGTGGGGAGGGGTAGGCAGAGGCCTAACTATAGAGGTAGAACGACTGAGATGTGTTGAGAAGGAGAGACCCAGATATGTCATGAGGGAGATCGGTCGACATCCATACATAATCAAGGACGGGAAATATGATGGACAGAGAGAGAGAGAGAGAGAGAGAGAGAGGGAGGAGAGGAGGGAGAGGGGTAGAGTGCCGATGGGTGATGGAGTTGCTCTGAGATGTTGGGAGAGCCTACTAGACAAACCGAGGGTGGAACTGCAATGTTAATAATAAGAGTGGGATGTGTTTCTGTGTGCTCGCATGTGATAGATCTGTCGGGACGCATCCATGGATGATGAAGGGGAACCATGTGTTTGGTAAGCAAACCTAACTAGATCGGTAGATCAATTGTTGTTTGTTGAGGAAGGAGAGACACAACTAATGAGGTAGATAGATCGACGTGTGGGTAAAAACGAAAGTTATAAGGACCTAGCTGGCTATATGTATAGCGAGAGATCGGTCGGTGTACGCCCATTTGTTAGAGGCAAATAAGGCCCAGCCGAGACGGATAGACAGAGAGAATGGAGCTAGGAGGTGGTGCGAGAGGCCCAACTACTAGCCGGATAGGGGAGGAGTGGGTTGGAGATCGATTAAAAGAGGGATGAGAGTTTACACGTGTGTCTCACTACATATGAGAGACACGAGGCAAGGACACATAAAGGAGGAGATTGAAGCTGTGTGTGTATGCTGTAGGCAGGCATCACTTGGAGAGGTTTATCGATCGGTGTGTCGGAAAGGAGTTGTGAGAGACTCGGGAGAACGACCTAAAGAAAAAAATGAATGTGCCCGTGGATAGAATGCCGAGGGAGGGGAGGGCGAGGAGGGCGGTGCATGCACGAGAGAAAGTTAGTGGTAGCTACAAAGGTTAGAGGATTGTGGGGTGTAAGAGACTAACAAAGATCATAATTTGATATGAAAGCGGATTCATATATTTGAATAGGAGATCATAGTGTTTTAAACATTGCATGCATGAATATAGCGGTGATACACGTGTCGTGTACATGTTATACCATAATGTGATAATGCATGGCATTTGCAACTCACAGCTAAATGCCAAACAATCTAAACCATACTATACATCAAACAATCTCACATTTTATTTGAATTTGTGATAATGTGTATGCTTGCAGCTATAAACTAAATATCGAGCAATCTAAACAATACTATATATCAACATTCTCACATTTTATTTGAATTTGTGGTAATGTGTGTGTTTGCAACTCACATCTAAATACTTGTAGGCGTAGGGGAAGGCACCATACATAATGTGATAAACACATTATACATATGAGACATGGTTTAGATTATGAAGATCTAGCTAGAGCTAGAAATGTAATGTGATTTGAAATCAAAATAAAGTGGATTCAAAATCTAGTTCGAGTTCATATAGTACACATAGTTCATATGTAACTCGACATCGATCATGTGGTGTGCTGTGAAGATAATACACAAACGATGGTTTAACTTGACAATAATGATGATTGTAGATCTTATTAAAACAGAGAAACGAATTCAAATGCTTTGACTTCACAACAATCATTATCAGAGATCTTATTCAAATTTAGTTCATATTGAAGCGTAGTATATACGCTTGGAATGCACTAAAACGCTCATTTGAGTAGTAGGTTGCATGCATTATACATGTAGCAAAAATATTTTAATTGAACATAACATGAATTCAAAGTTTTGAATGACATTTGTAGTGCGCATTGATTTGGTACAAGACACGTTAGGCTTGTCCGAAATTTCAACCTCTACTTTGTTAGCCCGAAATATTTAAGATATATCTTTGTCTCACAGTTCGGCTAACTCCTCCATCTCAACCCGCACTTGCCTATTCCGAAATTACAACGCCGCAAAAACTCCCACCTCCCGTGAAATCCCGACATGCAAAATGCCCGTGGTACCCTGAACCAAAGAACCGCTAAATTGGTGGGGGTACTTTCAGAATTACCCCACATTTCGGACAAGCTGCTGCTAAGCCATGGTTCCCCACCGCCATCCCATCCGCCCACCCATTCAGACACCGAGGCCGAAAACCCGCGACGAAACCCCACAACCTCGCCCGCCCGCCACCCAGCCGGAGCTTTTCCCGACGACGCCGTCCACAAGAACACCTCGACGCCCTCATCCACCGCATCGATGAGGATCCGCTGTCGATCATCATCATCCCGCCGTTCAGCCATCCCGCCCTCCACCTCCAAGGAGCTGCCCCGACGTTTCCTCGTCTTTCGTGACCACCTCCATTCCCACACCGCCGTTTCACCGCACCACCGAAGAGCATCATCATCACCGCTTTCATCGGATGAAGCCGCGCCTAATCGGGCGCCACCAAAGAGGTTGTACACTAATCGCCGATTTTCTTCTTGATTCGATCTCACGGTGCTGCCGGCGCCGGTCCCGAGCCGACACGGCGCTCCATCCACGGCGCGCCGCCGCCGCCACTTCCTCCACGGCGCGCCTCGTGGCGACGCCCACATCAAGAGGAGCTGCCGCTGCTTTAGCTCTCGCTATGCTGCTGCTTCCGCTTCTTGCTCTCGTCCCCGCCTCGGTCTCGCTTTGTTATTGTTTTGTTGCTTGCGCTGTTTCGCTTCTTCTTGCTTGCGGATGCTGCTTCGATTTGGCTACACTTCACGATCGAATCGACTTTTGGGTCATTGATTTCAAGGGTCGCCGGGTGAAGGAAGAACCTCCAGAATGGGGGAGGGGGCTCACGGAGAGGTACCCCACTATCTATCTTAGGGTTCGTGGATGGCAGCGGTCGCCATGTGGCGGGCATTGGCGGGTGGTGGCGGGGATCGCCGGAGAAAAGCTCGGCATGGGGGCCTAGAGGATGGCCGGGTGGCGGCGGACCGGGCGGGGAGGTTGAGGCAGGCGGGCGGCGACCACCGCCGCGGCGGCGGGGGCTGCTGCTTGGCCGGTGGTGGCTAAGCGGCTGTGGGGTGGAGGTGGAAGATGAACCGCAGCCCTTGATTTCAGATCCAACGCTGCAAAATCGATCGACCAGAGATGAAAAGTGAGTCGACCGACGGTAGCCTCACCTTGTTAGTGCTTCGGTTTTACAAAGAAAATTCAGTTTCGACAAAGAAAATTCTGTTCTACAGCTAGGTTCAGTGGCGCTAAGTTCAGTTTCGCATGTTAAGTTCAGAGATGAGCGGCTGATGTATTTTACATCTAGCACTTTGTGGTTATGTATTTTACGCCATGTATTGAGATGCTATTAGAATTCCACTCAAAGTTAACGTTGTTCGTTGTCTCTTGTCCTCCTTCAGCCTCGGCGTCAGCATAACCTCAACCGAGCTGCTCCAACGACTAAACCCTCCATCACAGTTGTAGCAAGACTCGGCTCCATCTCTCAAGACGCCTAAGATCTTCTTCCTCCTCCGACAGCAAAGTCAGCTAGGAGCATCCTCACCGCCAACCCAATCATGCCGAGGTCGACATGGCTTCGCCAAAGAGGTTGTACACTTGTTGCATCTCTTTTTTACTCTACATGTTATATATATTGTCCACTGAGCACACGGATTTGTTCCTTTAGTGTCTCCTTGAAAGAAAAAACATAGGAATTTTAATTTTCACTTGTCCTCCTTTTCAAATTCCTATTCATGAAGCACAAGACTAAGAGATAGTAGCATAATAGCATTATAACCGTACATTTTCTTGTGGTTTGACTTAATCTCACCATGCTTCTTTGCATCCTGTGATCTTCCAATTGTTGTGAATCAAACACCAGATTGGCAGTAACACTGTGTTTTTAAATTTTGCTTTGCACGCAGCATTCCTATCCTATTCCTCGCCTATTTCCTATCCCCGCATTGTTGGAATCCTCCAATTCAAACGAGCCTTATAGTAATTACTTCTCTTACAGATAGTTGTCAAAGAAAACCTTGCGTGGTTTGTCCCGTCCCCGCAAGCTGTCACATCAACCCCACCTCACCGCTCCAATGAATGTATGGGTCCAGCGAGTAGGGATCCGCCTCCAGACTGTCTTTCGCCGCCTCTATCTTCTTCCCCGCCACCGCAGCCATGAAAACTGCATTACCATCATCAACCGAGCAGATGACCTCGAGGACTACACGGGTCCGCAAGAGAGGTCGCACTCTTTCGTGGTTCCGCTTACGCTATGCATCGCTAATATTACATGCTACTTTATCGCCCTGTTCACCGATTAGACTCGAGTCAGCTCCAAACTAATGGTCAAACTTGAGTTTTTAAATGGTTGTGGGTACATATCGGGCCGCCATATCAATAGTATCTATCTACTATCCGGTTAATCTCCGTGTTCTACTATGAGTTTCATGTTGGGTGGGAAACAAATAAAGTAAAGAAGCCATTATCTCGTATTTATTAATCAAGCCATTATCGCCTGCTATTATTGGTTTTGGGTCTATCCACAAAGTTGCTACCATCACTCCGGATTTCGATGCACTCCTTACATAATCTCACTATGTTTTATTCCTATGCATGATGCAGCTTGTAAACAATGGAACTGAACGTGGAGAGCAAAAGAGACGAGCCTTGCGTGGCAATATAATTTCATGCAGATGTCGCATGGTAGGCGCAAAGGCAGCCCTCCACGCATTTCGGATTGTAATCGAGAGGAAGATATCTGCTTTGAGGGGGATTCGTATGGAGAAGATAACTCCTATTTACCCCCGAGGTCTTCGCCTAACTTGGCATGATGATGTTGGTTATATCATGCATATGGTGTCTTGCATTGCTTACTTTATACATCAAATATGTCATCTCGCTTAGTTTAGACATCCTTGTGCGAATGCCATCTGCTTAGTTTATTCATCGCTTATGTGAATTATGCAACGCCACCTTGTTTAGCCAGCATCATATATGTGAATTTTGCAATGCCATCCTGCTTAGCCACCATCTTATATGTAAATTATATCGTGCCATCTTTTTTTTGTTACATATTACATTCGTCAACAATGTTAGTACATTCAATCGCTTGTGTGCATCAGCCATTTGACACGGTGATGGCAAATTTCGAGTGAAAATAAGGTCTTCGAAAGGTGACTATGCTATCTCGACGAAGCGATATCTCGCCTGGTTACGGATAGCTCCTTAGAGGAGGATTCAGAGACGATGACCAGTGCCTATCTCTCGAGGTGTATGCTCTAACTTGGCAGGGTTATGTTGCTCATATCGCGCGATGGTGTCTCGCATTGCTATGCCATTTGATTAGTTTAGACATGCTTTGTGTGAATGCCAATTGCTCAGGTGTCTAATTACCATATATGTGAATTATGCATTGCCATCTTGTTGCAAGACATTATATATGTGAATTATACAATGCTATCTTGTTGCAAAGGCATTATATATGTGAATTATGCAATGCCATGTTGTTTAGCCAATCATCATGTATGTGAATTATATCATGCTATCATTTTTTGTATTACGTGGTTCCATTTGTCGACAACGCTTGTATATTCAACTACTCTTCCCTGCATCAGCCATTTGAAGCGGTGATGGAAGTATCTAGAGGAAAACAAGGTATTCGTGAGCAGATAATGCTACTCGTCAAGGCAGACATCTTGTCTACAGAGAGCTCCTCATAGGAGGATTCGTAGAGACCCATGACCAGTCCTATTTCCCTTGAGGTCTATGCTCAAACTTGGCAGGGTTATATTACCCATGTCATGCATGTTGTCTTGCATTGCTTAGTTTTTACATCATATATAGATTGCCATTCTGCTTACTTGCTTACTATATAAATCATATATTTGAATTATATCATGCCATCATGTTTACATAGTACATACACATCATCTATCTCAATTATGGCATGGCAACCCATTTAATAAAGACATCATATAGTTATATCATCTCATCCTGCTTAGTGTTTACAAATATCATATTTAGAATTATGGCATTCTATCCATGAATGTATGTGAATTATGGCATGCCAACCTATTTAATAAACACATTATATAGTTATGTCATGTCATCCTGCTTACATAGTCTCATATTTTGAACTATGTCTTTCCATCTTTTTAGTTAGCCATCATAATGTGAAATTGTGTCATGCTATCCTCTTAGTTAGCCATCATATATGTGAAATTGTGTCATGCTATCCTGTTTGGTTAGACAACATAAATATGAATTATTTCATGCCTCTTTTATTCCCCACTATCCATTGCACCTGCTCGAAGAACCAGCCGAATGGGGGGGGGCTCACGGAGAGGTACCCCACTATCTATCTTAGGGTTCGTGATGGGGCGGTGGTCTGGCGGGCTTGGCGGGCGGGGCGGGGGATCGCCGGAGAAAAAGCCGCAGGGGGGGCCTAGAGGGATGGCCGGGCGGCGGGACCGGGGGGGAGGTTTGGCGGCGGGTGGCGGCCGCCGCGGCGGCGGGTCTGTTTGCCGGTGGTGGCGGCTCGGGGGGTGGAGGTTGAAGATGAACCAGCCCTTGATTTCGGATCCAACGGCGCAAAATCGACGACGGTAGCCTCACCTTGCTAGTGCCTGGGCCGCAAGAAAATTCAGTTTTGACTTAGGTTTTCGCTTGTTCGCCGTGTTAAGTTCAGAGATGAGCGGCTGATGTATTTTACATCTAGCACTTTGTGGTTATGTATTTTACGCATGTATTGAGATGCTATTAGAATTCCACCGTTAACGTTGTTCGTTGTCTCTTTCCCCTTCAGCCCAAACTCACCGGAGTTGCTCCAACATTTAAACCCTCCATCACGGAAGACTGGCTCCATCTCCGCGCCTAAGATCTTCTTCCTCCTCCGACAAAAGTCACCGAGATCCTCACCGCCAACCCAATCACGCCGAGATCGAATGGCTTCCCAAAGAGGTTGTACACTTGTTGATCTTTTACTCTACATGTTATATATATTGTCCATCGAGCACACGGATTTGTTCCTTTAGTGTCTCCTTGAAAGAAAAAACGAGGAATTTTAATTTTCACTTGTCCTCCTTTTCAAATTCCTATTCATGAAGCACAAGACTAAGAGATAGTAGCATAATAGCATTATAACCGACATTTTCTTGTGGTTTGACTTAATCTCACCATGCTTTTTGCATCCCGTGATCTTCCAATTGTTGTGAATCAAACCCCAGATTGGCGTAAACTCGTGGTTTTTAAATTCCGCTTTTGCACGCCATTCCTATCCTATTCCTGCATTTCCTATCCCTGCATTGTTGGAATCCTCCAATTCAAACGAGCCCTTAAAATTATTTTCTTAGATAGTTGTCAAAGAAAACCTTGGGGTTTGTCCCGTCCGCTGCCCTCCCCCCACCACCGCCCAACATTAGGGTCCAGCAGAGGGATCCGCCCCAGAGCCTTTTCGCCGCCAGATCTTCCCCCCCGCAGCCATGAAAATGCATTACCATCATCAACCGAGCAGATGACCTCGAGGACTACACGGTCCGCAAGAGAGGTCGACTTTCGGGTTCCCCACGTTATGCATCGCTAATATTACATGCTACTTTATCGCCCCGTTCACCGATTAGACTGGTCGCCCAAACTAATGGTCAAACTTGGTTTTTAAATGGTTGTGGGGTACATATCGGGCCGCTATCAATAGTATCTATCTACTATCGGTTAATCTCCGTGTCTACTATGAGTTTCATGTTGGGGGGAAACAAAAGAAAGAAGCCATTATCTGATTTATTAACCGCCATTATCCGCCCGCTATTATTGGTTTTGGGTCTATCCACGTTGCTACCATCACTCGATTTCCATGCACTCCTTACATAATCTCACTATGTTTTATTCCTATGCATGACTTATTGTAAACAATGGAACGAACATGGAGAAAAGAGACGAGCCTTTGGGGCAATATAATTTCATGCAACGCCCCATGGTAGGGCAAAGGCAGCCCTCCACGATTTGGATTGTAATCGGAGGAAGATATCTGCTCGAGGGGATTCGATGAGAAGATAACTCCTATTTACCCCGAGGTCTTCGCCTTTCATGCCGATGTTGGTTATATCATGCATATGGTGTCTTGCATTGCTTACTTTATACATCAAATATGTCATCGCTTAGTTTAGACATCCTTTGTGTAATGCCATCTGCTTAGTTTATTCATCGCTTATGTGAATTATGCAACGCCACCTTGTTTAGCCGCATCATATATGTGAATTTTGCAATGCCATCCTGCTTAACCATCTTATATGTAAATTATATCGCCATCTTTTTTTTTTACATATTACATTCACAACAATGTTAGTACATTCAATCGCGGTGCATCAGCCATTTGACACGGTGATGGCAAATTGAGTGAAAACAAGGTCTTCGAAAGGATATGCTATCCACGGCATATCTCGCGGTTACGATAGCTCGAGGAGGATTCAAGACGATGAACCCTATTCCCCGAGGTGTATGCTCTAACTTGGCAGGGTTATGTTGCTCATATCGGCGATGGTGTCTGCATTGCTATGCCATTTGATTAGTTTAGACATGCTTTGTGTGAATGCCATGCTCGGTCTAATTACCAATATGTGAATTATGCATTGCCATCTTGTTGCAAGACATTATATATGTGAATTATACAATGCTATCTTGTTGCAAAGGCATTATATATGTGAATTATGCAATGCCATGCTGTTTAGCCAATCATCATGTATGTGAATTATATCATGCTATCATTTTTGTATTACGTGTTCCATTTGTCGACAACGCTTGTATATTCAACTACTCTTCCTGCATCAGCCATTTGAAGCGGTGATGGAAGTATCTCGAGTGAAAACAAGGTATTCAGAGGCATAATGCTACCTCAAGCGACATCTTGTCGTTACAGAGAGCTCCTCGAGGAGGATTCAGACCGATGACCAGTCCTATTTCCCCGAGGTCTATGCTCAAACTTGGCAGGGTTATATTACCCATGTCATGCATGTTGTCTTGCATTGCTTAGTTTTTACATCATATATAGATTGCCATCTGCTTACTTGCTTACTATATAAATCATATATTTGAATTATATCATGCCATCATGTTTACATAGTACATACACATCATCTATCCGAATTATGGCATGGCAACCCATTTAATAAAGACATCATATAGTTATATCATCTCATCCTGTTTAGTGTTTACAATCATCATATTTAGAATTATGGCATTCTATCCATGAATGTATGTGAATTATGGCATGCCAACCTATTTAATAAACACATTATATAGTTATGTCATGTCATCCTGCTTACATAGTCTCATATTTTGAACTATGTCTTTCCATCTTTTTAGTTAGCCATCATAATGTGAAATTGTGTCATGCTATCCTGCTTAGTTAGCCATCATATATGTGAAATTGTGTCATGCTATCCTGTTTGGTTAGACAACATAAATATGAATTATTTCATGCCCTCTTTTATTCCCCACTATCCATTGCACCTGCTCATCATACAATGTCTATACTTTCAATTACTTTTCTTGTTTATCAGCCATTTGAATTGGAGAGCGTGATGGCAGATCTAAGGAGTAACAACACGGTCTTCGAAAAGATAGTGCTACCAGTTGATGCAGATAGAACCATGGTTGTACTTGCCCAAGGACCAGATCCACCACACATAACCCTGACTCGCAGATTGTACCCTACCCAGCTTGGACAGAGAACCAGCTACACCCTTCTAACCCCAACCCCGCAGATAGTAACCCAGCCAGCTTGACACAACACCATCTCCACCACAGAGCACCCAAACACGAGGTTAGTAAGGGAACTGCAGGCCCAAAGCACGAGGACCACCACTCAATCCCAACTCAACGCTTAAAGGAGAAGAAGATTTGTTCTCGTGTCAGTTCTGAGCTATGGTTCATACTTTTGCTCTTGCATTACATGTATTTACTCATACCAACTATTTTCAAATTTGAAGGATGGAATTGAAACTCCAATGGCTCAATAGGTATGTTTTAAACCTGTTTGTTTAACTAGTTTGCTGTTGTAACCTGCTCTATGTTGATTTCAGTTTCAATTGAATAAACAGTTATGTTCTCATGTCATGCACATTACAAGTGTTGTTATTGCTCTATAGTTACCACACTTATATTCTGTCTATTCCGCTTTGTCTTGAACAAATATTATTTGAACTGGTCTCTATCTTGATTTGGCAACAAAACTAGAATGATATAGACCATAAAGTGACCATGGCACATAGATATATGTTTGTTTCATGTCTGTTATCCTGTCCACTTTACTACTGAACTCATTTACCAAAATGAGTTTCATATACAACATGGTAAACATGTGATGTGTCGCTTGTTTCTCTTTTAGAATGCGGACAAAATATTGGAGAACAATGACCACTTATCCAATGGTAAAGGAAGTAATGCGATAAGGTTCAAGATAGTGAGACATCCCTGTTGGTCTCCAAGAAAGCTGATAAAAACTATCTTGACGAGTGAGGGAACCCAAAAGTCTTGTCTTGATGTAGTGTTCGAGTTATCGCCACATCGCGCACAAGCTCTTCGAACTCTCTGCCTCGAATCAGGTTCGTCTTCTTGAGTCTCAACTTCAAGTTGAAAGACATCGATCGATGTCTTCGACAGAAGTCAAGGACGAGGAAGTCCCTCGCAGAATTCAGATGCATATTTTGCTTGCAACAGCAAGTTACGGAGGATTTAAGCGCCAAACAAGAGAAAGTTAATAAGCTTGCTAAGCATCTTGCCAGATTATGGGTACCTGTGATATTGTTTCTTGAGATCTTCAAGTGGTTTCAGTTCTCGGATTTGTTTTGTCATGGCGCTTATTTGCGCTGGTCGCCAACTTTGACAACCAGGTATATGATATGCTGCTTTGTTCCCTATATTTGCACCTGGTGGCTAACTTTGATGCCAGTGGATGTAATATGTGTAATTAAGCCGTGATAGGCTAGCATAAGTTGCTTGCTTATTTATTTCCTTGTTGTCTTGTTTATTTGTTTGCTTGTAGTCAGTGCAGTTCTTTTTAAAACTAGGCCACAATAACCATGGGCTAATATTTACTGTAGTGACACTGGGCCTCCTACGGGTCGTAGAAACAGTGGGCCTTCTACGCAGTAGAAACAAGAGGCTTCTACGGTCAGTAGAAACAATGGGCTTCTACGGGCCATAGAAATAATGGGCCTTATACGGGCAGTATGACCATAACGGCCATCGATAGGCCGATTTGATGACGCTATAAACGGCCCAACATATTAACGGACCACAAACGGGCCGAGTAACCACGGCTGAATTTGGCCCACAAGTGAAAATGCGAAGGGGTAAGTAACGAATCGGAAATGAGCCCAAGAATAAATGGGCTCAGAAGGAAAAGATAACATTTCGGAAATGGCCCAACTAAATAACGGCCCTTAATGGGTATAAAGTGATACATACTCATTACGGGCTTTTACCAGGCCGTTATGGGTGTAAAGGATACCTTTGTTCATTGGGCCGCTTCACCACGGGCCGTTAGGGGTGTAAAGTGAACCGTTCATTCGGGCCG